>BMAO01001878.1:0-18117 GCA_019973975.1 Trichonephila clavata
ACAATGCTCACTACTCACTGGTTGAAATCAGACTGACTGTGCGTTTTCATTCACGTCACAGGGATTTGGATCGCTCTATTTATAGCCGAGGCCGAAACTTCTGGAAAGATGCGCTCGCGTCACAGATCGTGAAACTAGTGGATTTCTAGAAGAATCCAGAGGGTCCCGAACTCACCAATGTCGCCAAATTGGTCGCCAAATATGATGCCAACTTAGCTCTATCGCCAATATTTCGCCAAGTTCCCACTGAATCGCCATTTCAAGTAAGGTACAGCGTTGCTTGTGAATATTACAATTTTAACATTAAATAAATATAGCATAGAGTAAATATAAAGGCATTGCACATCCAAATAAAAATTATTTACATACTTTATACAAAATTCGTAACAGTAGTAATTACGTATGGTTTAAATTCAAGAAATGTATTTATTTTATTTATTTTTAAAAACAGAAATTATTTCCTAACAATTTGAGTTTCTTCCACCTAGAGAGATTTCCACTTTAATATCATTAAGAACATTGAGATAAATAGTATAAAACAGTGATGATAATAAAGCATGCATAAGAAAAAAATGAAACGCTTATTTCACTGTAGACAAAGGTACAATAAACTAAACATATTTTAATTGATTTTGCTCATGCAAAATGTGTTTATATTTTGATTTTCCATAAATTAATTAAAATATGTATAAATTTTTAAAATTTAAATTCAATTATTTTAAATGCTGGAATTTGGTACACACCTGGTGTTAAAACTTAAAATAATCAAAATAGAAATAAGAAGTAAAAATATGATTCTTCGAAAATGGCACATAATTATAATCAATAATACAAAATAAATAAAAAGCAAAATTGTTGATCCTGTCTATTTATGTTACAATGTAAAATTTAGTCTTTCTCAAATCGATAATGAAGTAAGTTTAAAAGCTCTTATAAGTATCTACAGCATCTGTACGACAATAGACATATCGTCATGAATTAACTATGATTTTTTGGAAACTTATGTTACTCAATTTATAATTTTTTTAGAACATGCCATTAAAATCTTAAGAATTTAAAACCTCTTAAGAATTTCTTGTATATCTTTTATAAAGGAATGATAGATTTGATATATAATCGTCATTTTTTTAATTCCATAATCCATTATTTGTGATACATTAGAATTCATATTACTCAATGAATCCTAAGACTAAGTTTAAATTTATTTTATATATAACAAGCATTTTCAAAAATTAAAATTTTATTTCCTTTTGATCTAATTTCTTCCTATATATGCTTAAAATTATGATAAAAATTTTATTGTGGAAAATAAATGAGATGAATAGCAGGTAGGTGTTTCGCATTATGCTGTAAAAAGGGAAAATCCCAAGGCTATAAATGTTGACACTTGTTAAATAGTGCCACATTCTGGTCTTCTCGTTTTTATTAAAAAAATTTTACGATTAGGGGTTTCCATCGTGTAATAGAGTTGATATGCATTAAATGAAAATCCTTTACGTTGCCGTGGTGTGGAAATTAGAAGTGGGGCCTCTAGCTCTGCTATTGTGATTTAAATTACGGGTCCGTCTCATTACTTTGTCCATTACGTTACTTGTAAAGGAAATATTAATAATTTATCAATTTACCTACATGTTTCTAAAAATAAATTCCTTAATACACATAAGAAATTTAAAATAATATTTTTTCTAACAGTAACAAAATGTTTTCATTAGTAAAAAAAAAGGAAATTGTTGGAATTTTTAGAATACTTGATAGTAAAACGCAACCAATAAGTTGATATCAAAGACAAACAATTACGACTACAAACATTTTTAAGTTGCTGAAGAGCTTCATGTATTTCGGTAAACTTGTCTATATAAAATGAATATATTATTATTATTTGTACTTAATTGTTTTGTTTGCGAGTTAATGACAACATTCTGAAGCTTCAAATTTTTTTTCACCTTTCGCACGAAAATGTTATATTCTTAGCCTTTGGATAATCCTTACTTTTTTATATAAAATTCCAATAGAATTGCGTAAAATTCTAAGATTATTACTTTTATTTTCGCGCGATAGTGAACTGATTTTGTGTGTGTTTTTGTGCATAAGATACAGCCAATACATTCCTACGTAACCAACTCTTTCGATCAACATTCAAAATAATTATAAAAAACCTTCCTTCCCAAAGCACAAACTCCTCATATAACAACAATTTTTCTTTACTTCTTTGACCTTCTTCAAAAAGAAGGAAGAATTTAACTTCAAAATCTCGCTTTTTACCCCCCCCCCCCCGCTTAATTTGGAGAGTCCCCAAAGTGACTGTGTGTGGCGGGGTCCTTTTACCTTATCTCTCAAATCAGATATCGGAATGTTATTTTCATCTCCTGATAACGTTTGCAAAGTAGAAGAAGGCTTTCTTTTAAGTTGGTGGGCATAGTTTCTATTTATCCTATGTTCAACAATTAAATAGAAAAGGAAATGCACTTTATAAAGCTTTATTACGGCAATAAGCGGAAGAACCAGGGAAGAATAATTCTCCGGCTACTTAAAAGGAACCTCGAAGATTTACAAGAAGTCAGATGGCATTTCTTCATTTTATTACACCAAAAAGGCATATGGTAATCAATAGTGACCAAAACCTGAAAGTACAACAAAAATCAAGAGGGAGAAGCATTTTTTGTCGATAGAAAAGCATCTAAAACTTTCTTTCATGCTCATTTACAAGAACCGATTCTGTATTCAGAGTTTCAAACATTCAATAGCCTTAATCGCACCCGAACATTCCTTTCTTTGTACTATCGTACATAAAAAAGTGTGACTCACGAATAAATAGTCGGGGAAAAACATAACGACAACATTTTTTTTATTTCAATATAACTATTTTCTGTTAGACTACCATTCTGATTATATTTACTTTCAGGTCGATTTTAGAGTATTTTGCAAAATTTGTCGTAATTATTATTATAAAAAAAAACTTACTACAATTTTTTTTAGAAAAAAAAATTCTTGAAGTTTTAAAGAATTAGGAAATTTAACACCTAGAACTTTTAAAGTTATAATATATAAGCAAATCTAAAAGCAAAAACGTCATTCTTGCTTCTAAGGCTTTTGGGTATATTTCTTATGCTGAAGAACTCGTATTATTTGTCGCCTACAAAATTGGAAAAAAAGTATCGGAATTACCAGTTTTTGTTTCAAAGTCTCAACTCTTATACATCAATTGTCATAATAAAAAAATGTCGAAATTGGTCTCTCGCATTTTGTAAATAAATTTGAAGGACTAAAATAGATAGTTTTAAAAATGTATAACAAATATTTCTGTAATTTTTGTTGTTGCAATTATCTTTTCTTTTTTGTTGTTTATGCACGATTAAAAAAGGTTTTTTTTTTTTATGTTTCAATAAAAATTGTTTTTATTGAGTGTAACGTATTATAACAGTAAAAATACGTTTCTGTACAGCAATACATTGTGCATTATGCACAAATTTTCATCAAAAACTGAATGCAAAAATTGCTTTATATTCACTACAAATATATTTTTAAGTAGTTTCACAGGTATGAAAAATAATAAAAATGTAGGACTGAAGTATTTTTAAATCTGACAGATGCATAGCTATTAGTGCATTAGTAAAAAAAACATGCATTATGAAAATATGTAATTATATTCTTTAGTATGAAAAAATGAAGTAAAAAATCATAAAAAAAGCGCTTTTTTAAATAAACTTTGAAAATTAAATTTTTATGTAACATATATTTCTTAAGATACTAATGTATATTATTATTATTAGCATAATAAGTAAAGAGGAAAACACATTAGAAATTAAAAATTTATTTCCTAATAGTTAATTTGCTTAAGTGCAACATATTAATCCAGTAATATTTCATATTTTATCAACAAAATAAATTTTATTTTAGGTTAGAAATTTTTATACAATAAAAATTGAAGTTACAGAGTTTATTACAAAAGGGTAATAAGGGGATGTATATAAGCAAAATTAATTAGAAAAGTTAAAAAGATGCATTATTGTAATGATTTTACAGATATTTTTATAGTTTTTATACGTACGAATGTAAACAAATCATAACAATACAATTTATCTAATTGAAGAAAAGAAATAGATTTGGGAAATATGTAACGTACTACAGTGATTTTTAAAAAGTTTGGGACTTTTTAAAAACAATGATCTAATTATTTTCTACTGCGAAATACTCAAATTTATAGAAGAAGGTTGCTATTCATCTCATTGGTTTTTATAACACATAAAATAAGGAAAGATACAAAATTTACAAATTATTTTTAAAAAAATTCAATGACACATTCCAGATGCACTAAAACTATATAAGAATTATAAAACTGTTCTTGGATATGATACAAATTTTTAAAAAATAAATGAACTGGAATCGTCTTCTAAATCGGCTAAAACTTTCTGAATCTCTGCAGTGGTAAGTCCTCCTTTACATTTAGGCATTTTTTAAAAAAAGAAATCAAATTAATTTTAAATGAAATTAATTTTAAATGAAATGATTAAGTAATCCAGATGACAAAATCGCTTACAAAAATAACTATGCGCTAACCGCTAGTGAGAACTTGAGCATAAGGGAAAAAAGAGGGATATCTAGATAAGGGTGAAAGAGGAAATCTATTCCCCTCTCTTCTGAATACAAAAGAAAGCAGTCAAGTTATTGATGTTTCAGGACTGTAATATGACCCATGCTCATTGAAGGGTGTTTAGAGGGGAAAGCAGTGCGTGACCGCTAGATCGGCCAGCGCTGTCTTTTAAGGGTCTGTTCCTTCTGGCCGCTAGATCGGTCAGCCATCCTCAAAAGGTTAAATACCACTTCCACCTGATCACGTGTGTTCCACGTCACCCAGGCGAGTTCCTTGCGAAATGTAGGGGTGGTCATAATGTTTTGGCTCTTGAGTGTATATATATTTACTTTATACCTTTTCCTACTCCAATCAAGAAGGTGAAAACACATACAAACTGCAAACAAACATACCTCAGATAGACTTGAAGGGCAAAATGTAATTGAAACCATGACTTAGAGTGTGAAATGGGTACCTTTCATATCTTATTGGCTGATATATGCTTTAGTATCTTAGTATCTAGACGATAAATGGTATTATGTATGCATTCAGGGAAATGTTGTAAGCACTTGCCCCACACATCTTGTCCCTTAAATAATTAGAATTTTGAGGCATTCTTGTATTCCGTATCATTCCACAGTCGTAGTTACATTGAACATGTCCATCGTCAACGTCAGACTTGTATGCGGGGACTATAGTTCTTAGAACAAAGAAGTGCGACTCGTTATCGCTTTTTGTTACAATCCTTGGTGCAAATATGTCTAGCCCGTCAACGTAAAAGCCGAAATATTAGGACTTTTAGATATATCAATGTCAAAATTATTGTCTATATCCCAATAAGTATATAATATAACTGATCCATATATAAAAGCCTTCACGAAGTTCTAAAAATGCTTTAGTAAATCAGTGAAAATTGATTGTAAGGTTCATGGGCGGATTCTACGATCTACACATGCTGACATTTCTCTAGAAAAGAGCTAAAATTTGAACAAGGCACAATTTTTTCTTCAAATAGTTTTCGCCGCAGCCAGTATTCCGCATATGAGTTTAGATTATAATATCTTGCTATATAATGGACGAACATCTTGCCCTTCTGTATACAGCCATGTGTTCCTACATAAACTTGTTTTTCTAGGTGGTATTGGCTTCATGATTTGCAGTCTAGAACTTTCACTAAGGCAGTTTTCAATCATGGGTATAAAAATGTTCATTTATTATTTCACGTTATTAGCAGACTAACAAATACATATCAAAAGAACCGACCAAAATTGTCCTTACCAGTACTTAAAACAAACTCATCCGGTGAGGGATAACTGACCGGTTAGATAAATAGGTGGTATATGTCCTTCGTTTTATTTGAGTCTTGTAACTCCGTCTTAGTGTAGCATTAAAAGTATATAAAAATTGAAAATATTACTATTTTGTTCTGCCTGAAACAATGGTAATTTTCAGCAGAATTTTCAAAAAACATCACGCTCATTTTTAAGAAAATGAAAACCTTTCATTTTGTCCTGAAACACGAATACTTTCAAAATATCATTTCAGGAAAGTGATATTAACATACCTTTTTATGGGCCTACAAATGGAGTTAACATTTTATAAAATTTTATGGAGATGATTTCACGCATTCAAACTAAATGATTTTTAATTTAATAATAAGTATTCTTAAGTACATAAAAATTGTATGAACTTTGTTTAATAAACGTTGTAATAAGTGTAATTTGTATTGAAGCAAAATTATGACAGGAAAAAGAAAGTGGTTTAATGATGTACTAAGGCAAAGAATTGATTTATCATCTCAAGGGATCATTTTTTTTGCACATGTATCTAGTTCTTATTAGTAATGTCAAAAATTTTAAGTAGCATATTTGCTAAATGGTATCAAAAGTCTTTAAATTGCATTACTTTTTTAGCACAATACATGTGATGAAATGTAATACACCCCAAACGAATCTCTTCCTTCTGAAAACTGATAATTTTAGAAAGTCACATTGTTATCGTATTTATTTTGAATTAAATGCACCTTTCATTCTAAGCTGTACTTAAATTGCTTAACACGTTTTTGTGAAAGAATTAAAAAAATAGTGTGAACAATTTTATCAATAGGTTCAAAATTTACGAAATTAAAAAAAGTCAAGGAAGACTGATGAGAGGTGAATAATTAATTTATTTTATATAAGTATTAAAAACTTTTAAATGTATACATGAGCCTGTAACTGTTCTTAACTTCAATATATTGTTCAATTTCCCCACCCAGCGAATTTTAACGACTTCGATTCGAAGGAGCATATCCAATTTTCAGTTGCATTTTTTTTGAGACTTTAGGTAGACTCCTTGTGTGCCAACAAGTATAACACAAGGCTTATACAAACGTAAGTCAATACTCAATCAATAGTGGTAGGAAGTCTTAAGTACAGGGATACAAGCGCAAATGGGAAATCGAAAGGTAAAAAGAAACAAGACGGGATGCAAATACAATAAACACAGTACAAAATACAACATTGTTCACATGCAAAAACGCAGACATTCAGTAATTAAAATTATACAATGGTGAAGGTTTGGAAGCACATGTGTGATCAGAATAAAATTTTTCAAAATGCAAATGCGTAAAAGCAAGCATACACACAAATACTTAAGAATATACACATAGACACACACACATATATATATATATATATATATATATACGCATTTTAAAAAAACAGATACATACATACACAGTAAATGTTAGTAAACACAAAAAAAAAATAATAATAAAATAGTAAAAAAAAATTTTTAATTTACAATCTAAACAATACGAGAAAAAATGCTATTAAAATATGCACAAAACGATGTAAAAGAAGACTTGCTCTGAACAAAGGCAGAGAAAGGAGGAGGCCACGCTATATTGTTCTTTTGTAGGCAATTCATGAGAGTACGTCTTTCGGAAGAGAATTTAGAACAAGCAAAAATTAGATGCTTGACATCCTGGACTGTGTCACTGGAGCAAGAACACTGTTCAGTAGGCGACAAATTAAAGCGTTTCAAATAGGCTTTAAAGTTTCCATGCCCAGTTAGAAACTGGGTAAGTATAAAATTAGGTTGAAAGTGTTTAGCCTTTAAACGTCTCTGAATAGAAGGAATAAATTCCTTGGTGAAGAGCGCATTATTCAATATTTGATATAATTTATTCCACTCAGAAATAATTTTTTTCCTTAAAAATATTTTTATAATATGATTTCGGAATGCTCATAGGAATCAAAATACTTAATTTTGTAGCTTCTTTTGCAAGCCAGTCAGCACGTTTATTGCCATAGATTCCCGTATGACCTCGAACAAAAGAAAAGGAAGCTTTTACAACTCTGCTTCGAAGAAAAATGAGATCAATTTGCGTTTTAACAATCAGTTGATTTTGAGAATCAATGTTATTTAAAGCATATAAAGAGGAAAGAGAATCGCTGCAAATTAAAAAATCCGATGAAAGGTTTTCGTTTTTACAGATCCATGAGACTGCTTGAGCTATGCAAAGTAATTCAGCCTGAAACCCACAACATTCATCTCTTATTCTAAATTGGTGAGTTTAAATTTCAATAAAATCTTGGAAAATAACAAATGCAAGGCCAACCTTATTGTTAATTTTGCTGCCATCTGTAAAGCAGACAACAGGAAAGTGGTCTTCAATATTTTTACGGTAATTAACAAAATTAAGGGGAAATCGTTCAGAAGGATGAGGGAGATCAGAAAATCGCAGGGTACCATCTAGACTCTTATTGGTACAGTTCTTCATTGCGTTCTTAAATTCATTATTTCTGATTATAAAGATGTCAATAGATGGAAAGCCCGAGATAGCAAACACAGCATCATAGGATATCGTTCGATACCCAGAAATAACTCGGAGAAGTATTCTTCGTTGAATTTTTCGCAAGAGCCGACAATTAACATTTAAAAAAAGGGCAGCTTATATAGATTTAAATAATTATTGTAATTTTATAACTAAACAACGTTTTCTTGGATAACTCCAGGAGTTTTATTTTTAAATTTAATATCAGATTAACGCTTCTTAGAAATTTCAAATTAACCAATGGAGTTTTAAATAATTATTGTACAGTTTTACAATTAACCCACGGTCACTCGCGCCTGTTTTTGCTACTGTCGTTACTCGCGGGGTGTAGAGAACCCCCCAAACTTTTAACACGTGTATTAAATGATGACAAAAAATTTAAGTCAATTGTGATACATATTTATAAAGTACGAGATGTTTCTTGTATTATGCAAACAAAATTATTAAATTTATTGCACACAAATAAGACTAATATTAATTTAAACTAAAACTACAAAATTTTTATTTTAAAACATATAATTTTATATTTTTTTCCCATAAAACACAAGTAAAACGTTTTTTCCAGTAATAAACTTACTTTGTTATTAATGTTAAGGATAGTAGAAAGTAGAAAACAAATATTTTAATCATTTTCCAAACATTCAGAGCAGACTGTATTCATATGCTTTAAGCACATATTTGTTTTGTAATGCAGGCAAACACAATTGGTTTTTGCATCTTTTACTCGTGGACAAACAGTGCAGAGCCCCTTTTTTGGGGAATGAATGCTCTTTTTACTATCTTCTGTGTCAGTAAAGCTTCATTTGAATTGTTTTGTCAATTATTTGTTTCCGTGAATTTATTTGTTGTTTCTTGCTCAAAATTTCTTCCAATTCTTGAACCGTATCCATGAGATAAACAGATAATTTTTATGGTGCTCTTCTGAAATTACACAGTCTTCGAAATCACTTAGTTCATCCTCAAAATCTGTCGATGCAGTATCTAATAGACGACCGAGATCCCAGTTGCTCCCTTTTCCATTAAATTTTTGCCGTAATTTCTGAAAAACTTTTTAAAAAAATTTAACAAAAAATAATATTTTAAAATTATTTTTAAGTTTTATTTTATTTTTATACTACAATTATTGAAATTCTAAATAAAATATACATGCATGTTAATATATTTGAAAATAAAATATTAACGGAAAGAGTGAAACACTTACCCTATTTTAGATGCTTCGAGTACGAAAATATAATTCAATCACTCGCGGGGTGCTAGCACCTCATATAAACTTTTGAAGGTCATTACGTTTCAATCGTCCGAGTGAGAGCGATTGCATCAGTCATGAAGGTTCAATGACCCAAAATGTGCAGCTGTAGAAAAATCGTGGTTCTGCGCATTCTTTGTGGAATTCTAGGAAGCGTTTCTTGTTGCTGGGTGTACACAGCACCCCGCGCGAGTGATCGCGGGTTAAGCTTTTGAATGACATTGTTGATTTGTGGATATATGTTTACTCTGAGCGAATTATTTGTGTAAAATATAAAAACATATAAATTTAAGAAATTCTTTTTGTCAATAAAATAAATATAGCAGTCCATAGCATATTTTTTACTGTCCAAAGACAGATATTTTATTTATTTTTGAATGGTTTGCAGTAAGTGTAACAAATCTTTCAGATCATATATATATATATATATATAATATATATATATTAAATATTTAAAATATCACACAAACTCAAATGAAAAATTCTACTCTAAAAAACATTCTGCTTAAATTTGTGCACGTAATTTTAAAAATGTCCAAATTTTTGCTGGAAATATAGAAATATTCTAAAATTGAATCCAAAACTCGATATATCCCGAATCGAATTCAATCTACTGAATGCTGCCTTTAGCTGTTTGTCCGTCACCCGTTCTGTCATACTTATTATTCTGAGAGCAAGAACAACAGTGTTTTCCGAGTAAGATTCCATCACACAAAAACCCAATATTTCCGGATCGTGATACTCGTAGTGCCCACTAAATCGCTTTGACAGAAAATACAACGATGTTGTGTGTTGAATAATGTAGCAAAGTGTTTCGGTATACTTAAGAATACGTTGTTTTGGCTGGGTAAATGCATTAATTTATGACGGCATTAGTAGCATTTTGAGACTATGTTTTCAGTTTGTAATGTAATGTTATTAAGATTAAACATAAAAATATTAGCAGTGTTGATTCAGATTAACAGATTGGTGTAATTGGTGTAAAAGTTCTTTCACACATCTGCTTTTGAATGTCATTCGTTTAAATTGGCATATTATAGGTTTGTAATTTTTTTTACTGTGTAGTACATGAGATACAATCTAGAAGTAGTGCATAAATATTTATAAAGAACGAAAATACTTGAGGAATACGAATATATTAAAAATAACTATATATAAAACAAGCGTGAAGGAATAAACAGTTTCTTAAAAAAATTCTTATATTTGATAAATTGATGATCATTTCTGCATTTTTTAAAACGTTACATGTGTAATTCAAATTTCAATGTAATAAAAATTTGCTGTTTTTTTTAATTGAAATTTGAATAATGGTTAAATTATGAGTAAAATCATTCTTTTATATGAGGTAATACTAGATGATTCATGCTATTACTAAGCTGAATAATAACTAAGGCACGTATGAGCTGTATTATTAATTTCCCTTTTAAATTTTTAGGGTCAAAAAACAATCTTCTGACTCTAATTTGTGAAATGAAGCTATAATACTAATCTATGTAAAGGGGTTTTGTCAAATGAATTAAAATTTTTGACACAAAATATATTAATTGCAGAAAAAACTTACGGTTCACATAATGTACCTATTTTAACAGTAACGAATTATGAAAAACTTGATTTAAAATTCAATTTCAAGCCACTTTCAGTTATAAGCTTGATTGTTGCAGCAGGCACTCGAAGTATATGAAATTATGCAACAGCAGTTCAAAAAGAGTCTCTATAATACTAGCACCCATTGCAGAATGTTACCATATGTAAGCCAATCCAATCTTCATTCATACTGATTTTATGTATGTAGTGGTTTGTAGATTTTCAAATCATCTATAATTATACAATCAAGAATAAACCCTCTCATATTTAAGCTTTATTTTCTTTTTCACTTTAGAAAAAAAAATCAATGCCGCATTTCCCTCCATATTTAAATCATGTTAACGTTTGGTTATTAACTTCATCAAATTACGCTTATGTTTATAGATTATTTTCCCTATACAAAACATACTATAGTTGTTAAATAACTTTTAACAAGACATTAGATGTCTACACTACACATTTGCTTTTAAAGATATTCTGTAAAATGCGGAGACGTTCAGAACGCATCATTAACGTACTCCTGTGATTTAAATGCCATTGAACACTTTTCGCCAGTGGTGTAACGGCAAGTATTGGAGAATCCCTGCGAAGTAAAGTTTTGGACACGAAGCCGGATCTTACAAGACCATAACGTAGCATAGGGTTTGTGTGTGTGTGGATACCCTAGAATCATAGATCCCATCGCGATGCGGGGATATACTTTACGCTGCTGCTTTCGGTTGTTATGGGAAGACACCTGGCAGCAGCAGCATGTCCTCCGGACATCACCAGGCAGCTAGAATCGATGCCCATAGACGAATGGCTCTGTTTACCTAAAGAACTTATGAGTTATTGGACAATAAACAGACGATGCCATGCAGCTATTGCAGTTTGGAGAGGTTGTATCCCTTACAAGAGAATTTGGTTTGTTATTTTTGTTCATGAACAGACAATGTTTTTAACTAACGCCCTACTGTCATAAAGCGGTTTCTTTTTCTAGTAAAGTGTGAGTACAATTTTTTTGAATGCTATAATTTCATCATTCTACGCATCATTCTGCCTCTATAATGTAAATTTTATGCCACCCAGTTGAAAATTTTGAGAGTTATGTCTGAATCTGAAAAAATTCTTAAATTTTGCGCATTTATGTGAAATTAGAATTCCTGATTGGAATTTTTAACATTCCTATTAATCTAGTTTCCCCAATCATGACTGAATAGATGATAATTGGAAAAAAATAAGTAAGGAAGGAAACGATGAATCTCTATTAAATATGGAACTTTTAAAATGTTATTGCAAAATAAAGGGTTCCTGTAACCAAGTAAATAAATTCATCCACGTTTATCCTTTGAAAATAAATATTTTTTTTTTGCAATCACGAGTCCTATAATTAATTAAACAACAATTTTTAAATGCTTTTTTAGTAGCTCTCATTCTTTTTCTTAATTTTTTTAAAACATGTATTCATGTAAGTTAGTAATAAATTTTAATAATCCAAAATATCATCAAGTAAATAAAATAGAGATATTTCGGATGCAGAAAACATTCAAATAAATGGTATATAAAACTTACTAGGGCCGTGGGTAGCCTAGTGGTTAGAGCATCGGACTCCATACCCGAGGGCCTGGGTTCGAAAAATACCTGGGGCCACTAAATACCACCGAGTAGACGGAGTACGTACTCGTTAAATCAGTGGGTCCGAAAGTCTTATGGGCGGTTGCAGCAGAAACCACGAGTGCAGGGGGCTGGAGAATATTTCCCTCCCCTTCAGTTTCAAGCCAAAATTGTGGAGGCGGAGATAGGTCGTGTCGCCATCTATCGTTGAGAAGTCCAACCTGTCTCACAGACAAAGGCAACGTTCATTCCTTCCCTGCGGGAAGGACACAACAACATAAAACTTACTGAAAAATGGTTTAAATATTTACATATTACAAAAACGAAGATTTTTTTTCTTTTAATTTTAAAATTTAGCTAGTATATTAAGGTAAATCGGTACCCCTATCCCGCTAAAGTTAAATTGAGCATTTTTATGTGCCTTTTTCTCATATTAAATGTACAGACTTAAATTTTTTTTCTGTATATTAATTAGACTTTTTTATTTAAACTGAAGTGAACTTTGTCAAATATATTGTTTAGTTTTTTTCAAAAACTTTCATCGTAATGTATCAATATAAATTTTTTGAAAAATGTCATTTTTTTCACGATAACTGATTTTTACAAAAACATTATTGGTATATTAATAAATGTTCACTTCAGTATATATATTAACATATCAGTAATATTCAGTGAAGATTGCAAGTGCTTCCGTTGAATAGGTCCTGAGAAAATGGTACACGCATTTTTAAAAACACCGTTTTGAGATAATTGCATTTTTATTATAAAATGTCACTTCATCAAAAACATTATGAATTGCAATCTGTATTTGCACTATTTTTTTTAAATATTGGCTTATTCTCAATAACTTTGAAGACTTTTTACTTATTTCTTTTACTTAGATTTCTCAGAAAATACAAGTATAGCATTTTTCACTTTTAATCTATCGAGATATTTTATAGCATTTGCATCATTTTTCTGAAATTATGCATCAATTTTTTGAAGAATTTTCTGTTCTGATAAATTACTGTCATCCAAGCTGACTATAAGCATAATAAATACTATGTAAAAATGTGTCAATACATGAAAATATGCTTTGGTAATACATCATTATACGACATTTCGAAAAATTTCATTAGTGTTTTATAAATGTAAACACAATATCTTAAAGTATCAGAATTAAAAAAATTCTTAAAATATTACATAAATGGTATCCAAAACAACAACAAGAAAACTGATTTTATGTTTTTAAACAAGAAATTTGTTTATTTTTTGTATGTAACAAGTTTTGTGCAACGAAAAAGGGCATTGCATTTTGGAATATATTTATGTACCTTTTTACTAAGAAACTATTGAAAGCAAAGCTTAAAAATTTGTGTGTACATTAAATAAACATTTATCTTTATACAGAAGTGAAATTTTTTTTTAAAAAAATTGATCAGCATGTTTAAAAATGTAATTTTGTAGAGTAGAATAATGAATTTTAATAAAAATTTTCCTTTTCTATGTTACGACATCTGCTTTTTCAGCTAAATGTCTGAGGAATATCTCAAAAAATTTCACTTCAGTATACACAATATATATGCAATATAAAATAAATATTTCCAGTTCATGCATACAATTAATTTTTGAGAAAGAAGACACAAATTAAAAAATATAATCTATATAAGACAGTAATACATGATTATATGGCACTTCGAAAAATTTCTTTAGTAATTTGTATATTCACATGTAAACACAACTTTCTTTAAATATAAGAATTAAAAAGATTATATACATATTACATAGATAGTATCCAAAACAACAAGTAAACAATTTTTGTGTTTTTAAACATGAAATTTATGATTTTTTTTGTATGTAACAAGCTTTATGCAACGCATTTTGAGATATATTTGTGTGTGCATTAAATAAACATTTATTTTTATACAGAAGTGAAATCTTTTTTTTAAAAATTGATCAGCCTGATTAAAAAAATAATTTTTGCAGAGTACCAATAAGGAAACTTAATAAAAAATTTTCCTTTTCTGTGTTACGACATATGCTTTTTAGCTAAATGTCTGAGGAATATTTCAAAAATTTCACTTCAGTATACACAAGAATATATATGAAATATAAAATAAAAATTTCCAGTTCATGCATACAGTAAATTTATAGAAATGATAAAACACAGTTTAGAAAAGAAAATTTTCAGAAAAACAGTAGCTTTTATATAAAATTTTACCTCATCAAAAAGATCTTGCACTGTAGCCGGTTTTTACCTTATTTTTCTTAATATTACCTTCTTTTTTCTTTTATCTTTTCTAATTTTCTTTGATCATCCAGAAAAAGCATGCTTGCTTTCATTAATTTTTCTCTATCGAGAGTTTTCATGGCACTTACCGAATATTCTCCAGGTCCTACTGCCATTTACTGAAGTTTTTGTTAATTTGGATACATTACCATCATTAAAGGAACAAACAGCATTATAAACACCAAGTGAAAGTGTTTCAATGTGCACAAATGTTGTTTTGGGAACCTGTGATAAAATGACATTATGAAAACTTTCATTCGGGTTTTGTGTTTTTCGATGCAAAAATTATCTCAACAAATCAAGCTGGGAAAGATATCTAAATATAGAACTCATTGCTACTACAACAGCAACCGGAAGACTTTTTATGTTTGTAAGACTTACCCGATTCTTCAGCCTGTTTATATCCACTTCATGAATTTTCACCAACAGGTCAAAAACAATGTTTTTATGTGCCCATTTTTTTCATATACAATATTTCGAAAGAATATTGACATCTATCACCTTACCTGTATCAATGCTGGTCACAGTAACTGCACCATTTGATGATGTGTAACCGTGTTTCTGCCATGTCCACAATATTATTATTACCTTCATTTTCACAAATAGCTTCCCTCGCAGCATTTTGAATGGACTCCTCGTAAACAAGTTTTACATCATTTGAGATTCGCTTACCGTAAGGAGAAAACCTTGTAGGTGGTTGCCGAAGATTCATTATGCTGCAAAACATTCTCCCAGCTTCTGCACATCTCCCAATGGAACACGCAGCATATACAAACCTGGTATTTATTGTGGCAATTTGCATTCCTTCATGAATATTTAAAAAAGAGAATTCTACATCATATGGACAAGCACAACATTTCAGGACAAATTTTCAGCCCAAACTTACCTTTTAAAACTTGCATGTCTAAACCTCTTTTACACATTTTACAATGAACTTAATTCTTGAAAGCAAATGCAAGAATATTTTAATTCATGATGGTATTTTTAATACTTACTTTAATAAGAAGAAAAACTCTAATCCAACTTTATTTTGCACATCCTTTGAGTCATGTGTATGTCAACCTTGAGGATATACATTACTCTTTTAGTATTTGAAGTACTGTTACTATGATTATTGAACTATTACTATGTTACCTTCTTAAAATCCCGTAAAGCGCCTTCTTCATCCACAGTATAACCTTTATGTTTTTTATGTTTAGCCAAGAAAGAAACAAAACTTTGAAATTTCAAAATTTCCGAATTTTAGAAATTTTATATATTTAATTTAAAAACCAAAACACACAGAATAAAAACGTGTATGCGCTCCAAAATAGGTAAACAACCCTGACGGTTACGCTTGCAGTTAATCTACAGTTAATTGCGTATGAATAAATAAAACAGAGAGTGGCTTTGGAAAAGCTTCCCAGATTTAAGAGGTCAATGTTTACATTTCTATCTGTCAAAGGGGGCGTGGCTAATCAGCTGATTATTTTTTGAAAATCATTTTAACATACTTTTAATTAGTAAAATGGCAAGTACGGTACATCATTGGAAAGGTCCTGATTTGGGGATTTTAGAAAATATCAAAAACTCAAAATCGACTTCCCGAAGGTGTTTACCCTACTGACTTACTTAAGTAGTTAAGATATTTTTCTCCAAGACATTTTAAGTATTATAATTTCATATCAATATCATTTGAGAAAAGAAAACTATGATTGAAGTTTTAGCCAAGAGATTGGGAAAAAGGATATTTTAATTTTTTCTAAAGCTTTCCATTTAAATGCAATCTTTGAAAAAAAGGTTATTTAAGACTTAAAATTATTTTTAAGTAAATAGCAAAATATGATTTCTTTATTTCAAGGGTTTTTTTGTTTATTGAAAAGGCATAAAAGAAACCTTTTTACCTCTAAATTCAAGAAAACTAATAAAAATATTTTTATTGCCAATATATTCCATTGATTTATAAAAGAGTTTCCATTTAGAAAATGACAAATTTTTCTTGTGCTTTTTTGACATTTTAAAATATTTACTCGAATATTTCCCTCTCGTTTTATTGCTCTTCGTATTATACTTCTGTCCCCCCCTTCTTTTTTAAAGGTGTCCGATTACTTGCGACAACTTTTTTTTAAAAAAAATAGAGATGTGGGGATTTTTGTTGTTGTTGCTGTTGTTTTTATATTTGGTTAGTATATTTTAAGAAGAATATGCTAATATTAAGAAGTGAAAAATAAATTATTATTACTTAAATGGGAAAAATGGATAAAAATTGACAAAATATAACATAAATAAGGCGCATTCTGTACCAAAGTTTATGAACAAATTTTCAATTTTTTCAATTCTGATGTGTTGCTATGTTATTCCTTTTTTGAAATGAAATAAGAGTAAGAGATATTTTTTACCTTTAGAAAAACCAGAGTACTTTATTTAGTTATTATATCAAATTGTGCTTAAAAAAACATTGATTATATATAAACATTACGAGCTGTGAATTTTATAATACAATAGTGATTGATAAGTGAAAATTAAAACACTTCTACTAATATACATAACACATATACAAAAAATTTATATATAGTTCATTATTTTCAAAACTTTTTTAGCAATCGCTGATCCCGTGTGAGCATTTAAAGAAAACACACATTTCGAGTAAAACGCGTTTTAAAGTATGACATCTTGTTTTAAGTAACAGCATCTGCTTTTATTAATACACTTGTAATTTTTGTTCTAATGAACGGAAAATAATAAACTTGGTACAGTTTTAAAGCTAATAAGATGCCCTATAAAATAAAATCTTAAAAAAAAATTTCTGATTTGTGGTAAAATTTATAATTTTTGGGTAGTCGGATACCTTAATGTATTCTTGAAATTGAGATTGATTTTCTTCTTCTGAAATAATTTTAATCAATTTAAAGTTAAAGTTATTACACTTATCGACAGCAAAAATTTAAAAAAAAATGTTTAGATATAAAAACTCAAATACGGGAAATAACTCCTTAATATTAAATAATAAATTTAACAAAATACATTTATGGTTCGCATATGATATAAATAATAGC
>BMAO01001879.1:0-18340 GCA_019973975.1 Trichonephila clavata
GAAACTTTCAGGACCCAAGCAGAT
This sequence comes from Trichonephila clavata, assembly GCA_019973975.1. Lineage (NCBI taxonomy): Eukaryota > Metazoa > Arthropoda > Arachnida > Araneae > Nephilidae > Trichonephila > Trichonephila clavata. The sequence goes on from BMAO01001879.1 coordinate 25, forward strand.
AAAACAGAAGGCATGGTAAACTCTGGCTCAATAGATGAAGCGGTATCTTTAGTAACATCTTGTATCCTATCGGCAGCTAATAATTGAATTTCACAACCATCCTCTAGAGTCCTCAGTTTCCCAAACCTTGGTGGAACAAAGAATGCCAAATGACAAAGGATCAAAACAAAGCTTGGAATCGGTTTCGACGTTACCCTACTCCAACAACATGATTGCTTTTAATAAAGCTCAAGCACGTGCCAGGAAAATCCACCGGCATGGCCAAAAGGGAATCGTGGATAAAATGTGGTAACATCACATGTTTAACTCAAGTAAGAGGTTTTGAACAAAATTCATAAGATCGGTGGAAATACAATGCTAGCCCTGTCTCCATGCTTGTAAGGAATGGAGTCTCTATCCATACCATCCCTGAAATTGCCAACAATCTTGCCAAGACCTTCGCTAAAACGTCTAGTTGCGACAACTATAACCCGCATTTCAAGCGGTAAAGCGTCGAGAAGAGAGGGTGAAGTTGAATTTTTCCTCTTCAAACGAAAGCTACAACTCCCCGCTAACACTCCTTGAACTTCGCGTAGCCCTGCATCGCTCGGTAACACAGCAGCAGGTCCAGACGGGCTACACTATATTATGTTACGGCATCTGTCCGAAAGTTATCTATCTTCTCTTATTGTTCAATCGCATCTGGGAAACGCAAGTTTTTCCCACACAGTGGTGTCATGCCCACGTTTTAGTTTCCGAAGCCTGGTAAAGATCCAGCATCAGCAAATAATTGCCGCCCTATTGCCCTTACAAGCTGCTTAAGCAAGCTCATGGAGCACATAGTGCGAGGTTGATGTTCCACCTTGAGTCACATAATCTCCTTTCACCACTTCAAAGTGGATTTCGGAAATAAAGATCGACCACAGACAATCTCATTCGGCTAGAGACTTCCATCGGGGAGGCTTTTTTCAAGATATAGTATAACATCTGTTTTCTTTGACATTTAAAACTCCTATGACATGTCTTGGAGGTACGGCATACTTATAGATCTATATGCAATGGACATCGGAGGGAATTTGCCAGTTTTTATCAAATTTTTTAAACCATCGTTCTTTCCAGGTACGCCTGCGTTCATTTTATTAAAATATTTTTATCCAAGAACAAAGTGTCCCGCAAGGGTTTGTTTTAAGCGTACTTTTATATATTAAAATAGCGTAACCCATCATATAAATCGGGGGATTCAGTGTTCTCTATATGTGGATGATGTACAAATATCGTACTCGTCTAGATTCCTCAATGTTGCAGAACGACAAATTCAGACCACTATTAACAACTTCACTAAATGGGCTGAACAGAACAGTTTTGTTTTTTCAACAGAAAAATGGTTAGTGTTGTATTCAGTCGAAAGCGTGGGGTTTTTCCAAACCCTAAGCTTTTTATTGGTAGAAGCCTCATTAAAGTTAAGTTCAAATTTCTAGGTCTTATATTTGACCACTCTCTCAGATTCCATCGACATTTAAAAGATCTCAAATCGGAAGTGCCAAGGCCCTAAACATCCTCAAAGTATTAGCAAATACTCGCTGGGGAGCAGACCGAACATCCTTGCTTCGCCTCTACAGAGCTCTGATTAGATCAAAACTGGACTAAGGATCTGTGGTCTACAGTTCTGCGTGCAAATCTCTTTTGAAGATCTTGGAACAAGTACATCATCAAGGCTTAAGAATTTGCCTGGGAGCCTTCCGTACATCACCGGCTGAGTCCCTCTATGCTGAAGCCTACGAACACCCATTAGATTTGCGGAGGAAGTATTCATGTTTGAACCATTTTATGAAAATCCAATCAATGAAAATACTGCATACTCCTATTTGTTCAATTTTAGCCTTTATGATTTTAACATTCATAGTTCATCCCTAACTTACTCGCAACCTTTTCACTTTAGAATTAGACCTGCTTAATGACTTAAATCTGAACATTGGAAGAATTGCTCTGTGTAAGATTTCTGAGGTGCCCCTTGGAAAGTGATTTATCCTAAGGTTGATTTTACCTTGTCATGCTACTCCAAAGCATGCACTCCTGAGAGTACATACATTACACTGTACTCGGAGCACAGAGAGCTTTTCCGACTATGAACCCATCTTCACGGATGGCTCAAAGTCTGAATCCCATGTTGGTTCGGAGGTAGTTTCGCTGAGCACTGTAATTTACAGACGCTCTACCAATTTCGGCATCCATTTACACTGCTGAACTTCATGCGCTAAGAATAGCTATAGAACATATTTCACTATCACGCGGTAAAAAGTTCATTATTTACAGACTCCCTGTCAGCCCTTCAAAACATTGTCTCTTTACATTCATCGTCTCATGCCATCCTTGTGGACATCACATATGCTTTGGCTAATCATCTTAAGAAGAAAGATATCAGATTTTGTTGGATCTCGGGACATGCCGGAATAACTAGAAATGAACTGGCTGATACAGCTGCACGATCAGCGACAGGCTCTTCAGAAAGGCTCCCTATTCCGCACTCTGACCTGAAAGCTTGCTTCAGGCAGAAACTGCAAAGTGTATGGCAATCAAACTGGGACCAAAAATGAATGAGTTGCATAGCGTCATGCCCGTTCTTGCTCCAACTGTGCCATCAAGTAACCGCCGTGAGCAGGGGAAATAGACTAGACTGCGCCTAGGACACACCCGCCTAACGCATAGGCATCTTCTGTTTGGTGAACCACCACCCTATTGCGAGATGTGTAATGTCTCCCTATCGGTAAAATACTCTGTGATTGTCCACATTCAAATCATCTTGGACATCGGCTTTTTAACTCTGTTGATTTTACTATATCCAGTATTTTAAACAATAGCACAAATTCCTCACTTGCGTTTAAATTCCTAAGCATCAAGGGTTTTATTCATATCTGATTTTAATCTATAGATTCTAAGAAAGGCTTATATAGGACTATGCCCGACTAAGGCTTTATGGCCTGCAAATCTTGACTGTTCTTGTCTCTCTTGGCGCATTATGATCTAAATTGGTCCTTGCACCATAAAAAGATAAATCCGAAAAGCTGGGTAGTGATGCATGATAGAATCTACGGTATCAATTCCTCCCATGTACTTGTAAAGGAACTACGTTGCGTTGATTATATCTTCTACAGCTTTCCGGTGTATTTCTGTGTGAAAAATACTCCAATTCCTTGAAATGTTGCCAAGATCACTTTTTAAATGTGAATACAAACACATTAATAACCTCCTCCTGAAAAGCTACAATGCAATCTGTTTGTTAATGAATAGGTAAATCTTTCGGCATACCTTTCCTGTTTTTCGGGCAATGCCACGTCTTTTTAAATGTGAATCGATAGTTCAGGGGAAACAAATATCAATATATAAGATTATAGCCTTTATTTTCTAAATCGGCTAACAATATCTTGACAACTCATTCTCCGTATAGTGCACCAGGTTCTGTCAGCTCGGTACCTTTGCCAGTATAGACAATTTTAAATGTATCCAGAAATGAAATCTCGTAATTTATAAATTTGTATGCCATATTTTGAGATCGCTTGGAAGGAATATATTGACGGAGGCAGTTTTCTTTACCAAGAAAAGACTCGTGAACAGAAATTTCTTTCGGGAGTATAAATTGTTCCGAAATTTTCAGAACAAATTTTCCAAAACGGGGCTTACTTTATCAAACTTTTCAGCATCTGGATTTGACTTAAAGCGCACACATTTCAAAATTCTCATAAATCAGTTTCTTTATGACAGAACTGAAAAAAGGAGTGCTAAGTATTGTATTGGAAGAAAATGCATTTTTGTTCTAGGTTTGAATACTCATTAGTATAATCAGACGTAAATAATGCATTGTAGAAGTAACGGGAAATGGAATAAGATTAAGTTTCTGGTGATTTTGACCAACTGGGTTCAGTTTCAGATTTTTGAAAAAGAACTCTTGAAAATGTATTTGTTTCGTCAACTATCGTATCAATTTCATCCTTTAAATAAATTTCTTGAGTGATAAACAACATGCCACTATTTCAAACTCCAGGGATGGCAACTCTTTGAAGTTAGTTTTCCAGTCATTAGCACTTAATGGATTTTTTGGATAATAAGACAAATAATTTATTTCAGTGTCAGATAAATAGTTGGATACACTGTTAGTCTCTTTCTACCTCAAAATTCAACAACGGTAGCAGAATTGGCGAACAAATGGCAAGATTGAGGGAGTGAAATGTCCTCGTGGGTGAATGGAAATGAGTTTTCTCGTCGTTGTTAAACAGACAGTGATCAGAGATCAACTGTTCGATCTGTCACCCACAATAATTTGTATCAGCATGCCCTCACAGAGAGCTGTGTCCGTTAAAGTCACCGAGCAAATTAAAAGGAGCTGGCAATTGACTAATAGATTCAAATCCACTTGGGGGGCGGTACATCATTCGGTAGTAATTAAACGGAACAGACTGACTAAAGAATGGATATGAATCGATACAGCCACAGCCTGTAACGGTGTGTGCAGTGTGACGACATTACTGAGATATGGGCTGTGAACAGGCATGCATCTCCAGTTAGAGATGTATTGCCATTTACATCCCGTCATACACAATTATAACCATACACTCGTAATGTCATGGTACTCTTCAGGAATATATCCTGAAGAGCAACGCATGCCGGTTGGTACGCGAATATGATGGAGTGAGTGAATATTAACTTCCCACTGTTCAGCTACACGATGGCTTTTATGGACGGTCCGCGTAATTTTGAACCATGGTCATGTGACGCGGATGACACCTGAGCTGACACCCCTCTCCTAACTACCACACCAACGGGAGGACGTTTGAGCTCTCGACAAATTTAACGTGCTTTGCTCCCCTACACGGCGGGTCTTCAGTGGTACTGGGATTGAACTCGTGACATGCTAGCCATGATCCGATACCTAGACCACTTGGCTACCGCGTCCACTGAATATGATGGAAGAGATCAATTCGAGATCCTCAAGTAGTCCTTAAACCACGGCAGTTCCAGGAAATAAAGGAGGTCACGATTAGAGATCACTCGCCCCTAACCTGCAGCTGGAGGTCGAAGGGCCCAATTGAAAGTCAATTAGAGCATCGTCGCTCTCGGATGCATGACCTACCACCACATCGGATTCTAATCTTGGGTGGAAGTCTTTGACTTTCTTCGGGATCTTAGTGAGGATTAGTCTCTGCTCGCGTTGGCGAGCCTTTCGACTCATTGGTCTTTTGGGGGACTTGTTCTCTGCCCTTCCAGCTATTTTTTCTTGGTCGGAGTTGGGGATTACTTGGTGATTCAGCAATCGCCTTCGGTGTAATTTCAGTTTTAGGGGTTGTTTGAGAATCGGAGCTGTTTAATGAGTCCAGTGTAGTTTGCACTGAGACATCTCTAAATGTTTTTAGCAGCACTAGCATAGCTTTTCCAGAGATCGGCGTGCGTGATAAAACTATCTCCTACCCAGAGGCTCGGCGTGTTATCTTTTATTTTTATAGTTGTAATCTTTTTCTCTTATCCAAGTAGGGCAAAAGCTCTAATATGCCGGATGTTCACCTTTACAACTAACACATTGCTCCTGCTTAGTGCAGTCTTCACTGTTGTATCCCGATTCCCTGCAACGAGGGCAAGTGGGCTGACCCCGACATTTTTGAGTGGCCGTATCGCTGGCACTGAAAACAGGGCTGCGGATTTGATATGTAGGGTCGAACTGGACAGCTAATGTAAGCCATTTTTACGGTCTGTGGAAGTTCAGGAGTTAAAGGTCAGGATGAGGTGCTTTGTGTTCAGCACCTGATCATCCCCCTTACCTTTATAAGTCAGGCTCCAGACTTTTTGTGCTTTCATATTCTCCAGGATTTCCTCGGTCGACACATTCCGAAAATCCGCTAGCGAAATCAATTCGTGAGAAATTTAGATTGCTATGAGGAGCAACGGTAATGTCTAAATGAGCTAGCTTATGCAGTTTTATTAGGGCTGTTGCTTGATTCGAAGATGCACTCCGGGGACTTGTTCCTCGAAGTGCCATCTTACGGATAAATTTGACTTTCCCCTATGCTGCCAGAAATGGCTTTCTCAATTAGGAAAGGTGAAACGTTTGTGCAGGTGTCGAGATTTGTAATAAAAAATCTAAACTAGCCAGAAAATTCGATAGAACGGTGCTCCACTGCAGAATTACTGCTGGGTTTCATGAGGATTTTGTGGTGTTCACCCCGGTGCGCTTCCACCTACCACCGAGCCCAACAAGGGGGGCAACCGGCCGGTCAACTGACGTGCGTCAGCACGGCACTTGCCTCAGAGGTGGCACTGGAGTATGTGGATGTGATGTCACGGGATGTGATCCGCCAGTTCACCTAGGGCACCCCTGACTACAATAAAAACTTGGTTCCGTTTCGGATTTTTCAAAAAGAACTCTTGAAAATTTATTTTTCATTTGTATCAATTTCATCCGTTAAATAAATTTGAGTGATAAACGTACCACTATTTCAAACTCTAGGGATGGTAACTCTTTGAAGTTAGTTTGCTAGTTATTAGTACTTAAATTGTTCGTCTTATTATCCACAATCTATTATTTCAGTGTCTGATGAATAGTTGGATACACTGTCACTTATATTAAAAAATCACTTCCCTCTGTTTCGCTATCTGATGCATTTATTAATTTAGAAACCTTACTCTCACTTGGATACTTCACACTTTTCATCATAATTAAATTACAATGGCCGCAAAATTTACAAAATACTATCTGGTGTAACTACGGCTCATTATCTGAACTCCATCTATACATGCCAAGATTGACGTAAGGATTTTCAATTGTCCAGATGGGCCATTGTCTCCATAAAAAGGCACCGATGGTTCGTCACCTTACGCTGGGGACATAAAACGTGCGAACTGTCTCGAAGGATGTTTCTGTAGTAGCCCCTCCCTGTCCCATTACCTGAATTACCGCCACCCGTTTGTCCGAAGACTCAATAGACAAGATATATTCCCTTTATGGTGAATTATTCTCTCATATTAACGTATTCAATTTGAATAGTGTGTTGGCGCCAAAGAAAGTCACAGAAGCACACCCGGCGGAAGTATAGAAAGATAATTTATGACCTCCAGATGTTTGACAAAATCCCTTGTCTGGAGATTTCAGAAAAGTAGGTAATTATATTTGGAGTTTAAAAGGATAGATTCGGAAAGAGAAAGCACTTATCACATTTCTTAATCTCGCTGGGCTGAAAAATTGGAAGGTAGGTAGGCTATCGATATCCTGTAAACTTTTTACACTGGCAAACCCCAAACTATAGACTCCCACAAAAACTTGTGACTTGAAATAATACAGATCTTTTAAATAGCAGCTAATAATTTATTTTTAATTCTTGTAATGATTAGTCTTGGTATGCTTTCTGTTCGTATGGCTATGCAATTTTGGTGGCAACAGCAAAGAAAAATAATAGTTTGTGCTTACTGAATTAAAGAGTCTGTAAGAATAAACTAGTTCACGTTAAAAAGGAGTCATCGCGTTGGTCCTAATACAGCTGCTTTTTAAATGCCTTTGGGTATACAATTGCATTAAATGCAAACTACAAAATAAATACAGAAACTATGAATGTCTAAAGCTCAATGAACTAATAAACTTTCCAATTTTTTCTATGGATTTGTTTATATTTTTGAATAGATCACTAACCTTTAAATCGAAACATGCTCGGTTGTTTAGTCATAAATATCTCTGATCTAATTTTAAGAAAACAGGAAGCCGAAAGTGTATATATTGAAGTTCAAAGTTCTGTGAAACATTATTCGGGAAACACTTTAACCACCATCTAGGGCTAGCAAAAACCTTCCGCTCTTTTGCTTTATTGCGTAACGACGTGCCTAGCATCTTTGCAAAATGATTTAAGCACTCTTCCTCTTCGATTTTTACACCAGAACTATAGATTCAATTTTCTGACCAAAATTAAAGCTTTTGAGCAGCAATCACTCAGCATGGAAACTAATCTCATTTGGCAATCACTAATTGACAGTGTCCACATAATTAGTGCAGCATGCATCTCCATGCCTCCAGAAGTTTCATCGGAATTTTTATCACTCATCCGCATGTCCTTCTTGGCATGCGTGAGCAATTCCGCGCTATCGACTCTCGTATCTCCACCAGTAATTAAGCAATTAGGACAGTATTTTGACAATACTTCAAAGTTAAGGTGAAGTCCTCTAAAGACATTGGTGATTACTCCTAATCCTAGGTTAGATGCATGTCCTCGATTTTGTCATGTACAATCATATGACACTCACATCAACGATTTCCCAACATTTTAGAGAATAATCAACTTTTATGTGAGCTTCTCTAACTGCTTGTGACATCTTCATCTTTGTTTTCACGATATGTTGTGCATTCAATTTGGCAAATGGTTTATTCTGAGCATGGTTTATTCTGAGCATGGTTTATTTTGAGCATGGTTTATTTTGAGCATGGTTTATTTTGAGCATGGTTTATTTTGAGCATGGTTTATTTTGAGCATGGTTTATTTTGAGCAGGGTTTATTTTGAGCATGGTTTATTTTGAGCATGGTTTATTTTGAGCATGGTTTTTATTTGAGCATGGTTTATTTGAGCATGGTTTTTCTCATCTTGGAGCATGGTTTATTCTGAGCATGGTTTTTCTCATCTTGTAGCATGGTTTATTCTGAGCATGTTTTTTCTCTTTTTTTTTTTTTTTTTTTTTTTTTTTTTTTTTTTTTTTTTTTTTTTTTTTTTTTTTTTTTTTTTTTTTTTTTTTTTTTTTTTTTTTTTTTTTTTTTTTTTTTTTTTTTTTTTTTTTTTTTTTTTTTTTTTTTTTTTTTTTTTCTCATCTTGTAGCATGTTTTATTCTGAGCATGGTTTTTTCTCATCTTGTAGCATGATTTATTCTGAGCATGATTTTTCTCATCTTGTAGCATGATTTATTCTGAGCATGATTTTTCTCATCTTGTAGCATGATTTATTCTGAGCATGATTTTTCTCATCTTGTAGCATGATTTATTCTGAGCATGATTTTTCTCATCTTGTAGCATGATTTATTCTCAGCATGATTTTTTCTCATCTTGTAGCATGATTTATTCTCAGCATGGATTTTTCTCATCTTGTAGCATGATTTATTCTCAGCATGGATTTTTCTCATCTTGTAGCATGATTATTATAACAAGTCGATATGTTTCATTAGTGTTATATATTCGCATGCAAACGCAATTTCTTAAGGTATCGGAATTATAAAAAATATTTATGTACCTTTTTCTAGGAAATTACTCACCACTAAAGCTTAGTTTTTTGTGCATTAAATAGCATTTATACAGAATTTTCGTAATTTTACAGCATGTTTAAAAATTTTCCGGTACACTTATGCATTTAATAGATTGTTATTTTCTGCGTTACATCTAATTTCCAGCTAAATGTCTGAGAAATATTTCAAATTATTCTTCTTAGAATACATACGAATTATAAACTAAAAATTTCCATTTTATGCATGCATTACATTAATAGAAAAAAACATGCAATTGGAAAATTTTCAGAAAACAGTTTGCATAAAATTACCTAAAAAAAAAAACCTGTAATGTAGCCGGTTTTTCTTATTAAAAGTAAAAGATATTAAGTATTTTCTAATTTTCTTCAATCGTCCAGAAAAAGCATAGATTGCTTTAATCTTTCCCTATCGATAATTTTCGTGGCACTTACTGAATATTCTTTACGTTAAAATTCAATTTTTTAATCATTTTTAACTTTGATACATTACCATCATTAAAGGAACAAACGGCATCATAAACACAAAGTGAAAGTATTTCCATCCGTACAAATGTTGGTTTTAAGACTCGTGACCGAATGACATTATGAAAACTTTCGGGTTTTATGTTTTCCCATGCAAACATTTTTTAACAGATCAGTATGGGGAAAGATCTCTAAAAATATATAGGGAGCATTGCTTCCACAACAGTGGCCGAAAGACTATTTTTATGTTAAGACTTGTTTGATGCCTAGGCATTTTTATATACAGATGAATCACCGATAGGACAAACCATGTTGAGGATAATCTTCTGTTAATAAATGATGCAGAAGAATGGCCCAGATAACTTGCCGCATGTTCTGAACACTGCTGTGATTTCTCCGAACAGCCGATCCATTGTACGACTAGGTTATCCATTTTATGCTCAGTCGAACTATTTTCCCCAATAAAACTTTTACAGTCTGACAAGATTTGCCCTTTTAGTTGAGTTTTTAATCGGCGTAATCTTGTCCGCTTCCTTTCATGTTCGTGTTTACTGTTCCAATACACCAATTTTTCAGTTGGGTATTAACCTCAACAGATTTTTTTTATCAAATGTTTTGTTATCTAAATCCCCTAAATATATCGGGTACATTATACAAAGACAATGACCGTTGAAAAATTCTAGAAGCCCCATTTGAATTTTCATGGCTCACTAGATCCAACGCAATTCTTTTCGATCATTTTGATGAAAAGGAAAGTTTTTACAAATGCAATATTTCAAAAGAATATCAACATCTATCACTTTGCCTGTGCCAATGCTTGTCGCAGTAACTGCACCATTCAAAAGTGCACCATTCACCATCAGTACAAGACTCAAACTCATGTGTGTGTGACTCGAGTTCGTTACCTTGACCGCTAGGCAACCGCAGCCACCTATATTTGTTGAAGACAATACAACTCTGCAGTAAAAACTAGTTATATATTATCACTTTTAATAGTTTCACATTTACTAAAGATGAATTTATTAGTAAATGCTTAATTATAAAATGGAAGAATTTTCGTATTTACCCTAATCTAAGCCGCACTTTTTCCAATGTAGATGCTACTGAAAATAGGGCGCAGCTTAGAATCAAAGGGGAAATTTGTTGGATGTGGTATTTAGAGCAATTATGGGGCATGCAATTATAATACTTATAAAAGTTTATAATACTTATAAAATAAATAATTATTCCTTTCTTATTAGTTCATTTTAAATTTGTTTTAATTTCGTAAAATTTGATATCGGCATACCCTCTTGCATTATTAATTTTTCACAATTCTTTGAGTATTTGAATCATGGTGGCTTAGATTCGAAAAAAAATTTAAAGTAAGTTTAAGTTGAAATTCTGTTACCAGCAGAGGTGATGTCCAGAATCATAGTCTATTTATGTATGATGCATAATACATATTTTTGATGCATTTAAAGGAGTTTTGAAACAAAGTGTTCCTTGGAGGAAAAAGTTGGTTTGTCTTGCAACTGATAGCGTAACTACCGTGATCAATATTACTAAATAAGCAGCGAGTTTAAAAGAAACAAGAAAATAGCATAGCAATAATTTTAAAAATTTGCATTGTATTATTTCATAGCAAGTACTGTTCGTAGTCATGAACTATGATATAGTCGACATGTTTTAAAATCGGTAAAATTGTAAACTATATTAGAGCATGTATATTTTAGCATCGTCGATTTGCTTCATTTCTGGAAGATGTAGAATGTGAATTTATCGGTGAATCATATTATACAAAAGTTCAAAGGATTTCGAGTCATGAAGTGTTAAAACGATTTTTAATTTTCTGGATGAAAATCATTATTTTCTTGGAAACAAAGAATAAAATTATGAATGTGTTGAATTAAAAGATGAGGAAATATGAAAGAAGAAAAAGATTCCTAATTAAAAGATGAAACATTATCAACTGAGAACCTGGTTTCTCAGCTGATCTTACAAGTCAACTTAACTTAAGCTTCAAAGCAAAAATCATTTTTTGCCATGCTATTTGATATTAACGCTTTCAAGCAAATTATTACAAACAGAAAGAACATCTCACTTTTTGAAAGCTTTCAAAATCCATTGCTTAAATCACACTTAAATTAAAATGTACAGAATATTCTCGCCAAATTAAATTATTACAGATGGAATTCGATCAAATATTTTTTACATTTTAAGAATTTTGAATTACATTTTTTAACTTCACCTCTATCGATCGATATTGAAATTTTTGAAAACTTACAACTGGAATTAATTGAAATCTATTGTGATTCTTTGCTGAAGCAAAAATGTTTAGAAGTTGAAACTCTAGATTTTTATACATATTAATCTGTAGATTGGTTTCTTAAAATGTTATCATTTATTACGCGTATTATGAATGGCTATGTTTGGAAGCATTTATTTATGCGATAAACTTTTTCTTTATTGGAAAATAACAAATTCTGAAAGGTCAAGATTAAAAATAATTTGCAATTTTTTAAAAATTGCATCAGCTCAATATGTTTAACCAAGTTTTGATGACTTGCGTTGAGAGAAAGCAAACGATGTCAAATGTCTTCTAAAAGGAATATTAAATTGTATTTCATACCATAATTTTTATTATTTTTAGGAAACAATACAAAACATGTATAGCTTTAAAAATAAAAGGAAATATTAAACTATTATATAATACATTGAGTTTTATAAATAAGAATATAACCATTCTAATTTCCTGCTTAATTTTTTGAACATTGAAAAGGAAACATGCGGCCCTCAACTTACTATAAAATAGTTCATTTGGCCCGTGATATCAAATGGGTTGGGCATGCCTGGTATATATGTATAAATTATCTTATCTGCAGTTGTTGTAGAATTATAACACGTTCTTGTGTGCATTCAAGGTGTGGGGAATTGAAGATGACTAACGTCCACGGATCTGGTTTAATTCGGACTAGACTTGAATCATAGACTATGGTAAGGAAACTGAAAAGCGTTAACAAATTTTCATAAACTAACAGCAAGCGCTTCAGACATTAAACCAAGAATTTTGCTGTTTTCTGCGAAAAATGTCTTTATAAGTGGTTTATAAACTTTAATGTGCGGTTGACGTATATCTGCAAATAACGTATATTCCCTGTCATCCATTGATAATAGTTGAAAAATTGCAAGATTGGAAACAGAGTTCCCATTTTTTAAGTTTTGAATATTTACAAAGAATTTTTTGAAATTCAGGCAATGGGCTCCTCACTATATATACTCTTCAATGCATTAGTGAAGATGACTATTTTGACACAAAATTACTTCGACTTGAATATATTATTTTTTGGAATCATTGACGTATAAGTATTAATGCACTTATTAATTTGTAAGGAATTTTTACATGCAATTATATTCCTTATGTTTCAAATATTAAACGGTAAAAGATAAAAAAAAAACTTGAAATTTATAATTTTTCATAAACAATTTATATTTTCGACTAGTAAAATTCTTTAACAAATGTCAATTTCAAATGGATGCTGTCTTCTATGGCAAAGGTGTATATAACAAAATAAAGATCGTTAAATATTGTAAAGGCATGGATCACTGGTGTGGGAAAAATTCCATTGCACGATCAGAGTAGAAGACAGGGGTGGCCAACCCTCGGCACGCGTGCCACATTGTGGAACGCGGGAGTCGTAGCTGTGGCACGCGAAGTCGTATTGAAAAATTATTAAAATGTTTGAAAATATTACTTAATTGAATTAAAATGGAAAATTTTCATGAAAATAAGAAACGGAAATTGTAGGGGTAATATTTTGAGGGCGCTAAGTAAGATTTTATTTTCTTCAGAATAGCTCCAAAAATGAGATCATGCTCCAAAACTTACAATTCCGCCGCATTGTAACGTTCCGAGAAAAATGAGTTACGTGGGATTAAAAAAAATTCTCTCTCGGACAGGTCGAATCTGCTCATAAAGTCACCCTCACTCGGGGTGGTTGCTTTTCAGTATCTCGGATTTCTACTCTAATTTCAGCTTCCCTTGCAGTGCTGAAGTTTGTGTTTATAGCTATTGGCTGTCAGCGAGATGTCGGATACAAAGGTTTTTCCGAAGGTGTTCGCTATTTACGATTTCTGTAATGTCAAGAAGTAATTCTGCAATACATTACAAGAGCAGTTGTTGAAACGGTACTAATAATTCTATCTCCACAAAGCAGCCGCTTTATAAAGCAGAGGGAGTGAGAACTTGCATCTATGACTAATTAGAACGCTTGATTCGGAGCCTAGAAAATTTGTAGCGTAACACCGGCAAATCGTCTCTAGCTGTCAGAATCGGTTGACTTTAAACCCTGTTTTGCAATATGTTAAGCTTTTTTCCTTTTATAAAATTGTTTTTAGATTTTAGCGTTGAGCGTAGTTGCTTAAACATTTTTTATTTTAGATATGTTTATGAGTAAACCTTGAACATCGAAAAGAAATTATGAAGAGGATATTGCAGCACACGCGTGATTTTAAAATTGTCTGGGAAGAACAATACTTATTTACACATCAAAATGCTTCCAAGCCTGTTTGTTTGATATGTAGAGTTTGAATAGCAGTTCCAAAAAAATTTCACTTGAACCGTCATTTCAAACAACTGCATAGTTATTTCAACAACAAATATCCTGTCGGATCAAATTAGAGAACTGAATTTATCAATAAAAAGTCTTTAGCCGGCCAACTCTCTTTGTTCCAGAAGAGAAATGACGAAATTGAAACTATGGTGAAGGCTTACGAACTTTCTTTGTTAAGCTGCAAGAAACCATATTCAGACGGAGAGTAGATAGTTAAAAGTATCCTTTCAATTTTCGCCCAAAATGTTGATGTAAATTTCAAAAATATGGTTGATGTAATAGCTTTGTCTAGAAATACCATCATACGTCATACAGATGACATAGGCCAGGAATCGAGGAAGATTTCGTACGCTTTTCCCCGAAGAAACTAAAGAAAATGGCGAGTTACTCAATCATTGTAGTGTGCGCTGGCTTTCCAAAGGATGTTTACTTACGATATTTTGAAGTTGCAGGGAATGTGATTTAGAATATCTGGAAGAAACGATGAACTGCCCAGTGAATGCTCGTTCCTCTGGAGTGAAAATTTGCTGTGGGATTTAGCTTTTCTTACCGATATAATGTAACGTTTAAACAATTTAAATTTAAGATCACAAAGAAAAAATTGTATTTTTCCTACACCATTTGGTCAAATCTCCTTTTTTGTGAACTTTTTTGTCTGGAGTTTGGAGAAAAAAATTAACTGATTTGCCATTCATGCAGGAATTATCTGACAGAGTTAGTAATGTTCCAAACTATGATAGATTAAAAATTTAAAATCAATTTTTTGCAAAATTCTTTCAGTGCCAGGTTTGAGGATTTCAAGTATGATAAAAAATACTGAACTTTTCACAAATCCTTTTTCGATTTATGTTCAAGGCATTGATAGTTACCACCTCGGGTACAAATTGAAATTATTGATCTACAGCACCATATTACTCTGAAAAGCAAATACAAGAATTATTTTAACCGCAAATGATTCGAATTTTGGAAATTTGCGTCGCCATGCAATTTCACAAATTTTTCTTGATTTGGCGGTCGGATATTGTTGTAGATTTGGATACACACGTTTGTGAAAAATGTTTTCTCTTATGAATGTAATTAAATCGAAATATCGCTCAAAATTAACAGATAGGCACCTAAAACTCCTAATTTTGTTAGCATCTTCACGAACTAATCCAAATATAAATGACTTAGTAAAACTACAAATTCAAAAATCACATAAAGAAAGTACTGAATGCCTAATAATCATTTAAAATTAAATGTTTTATGTTGCTTATTTTTATTTTGGAACCTAAGCTAATTGATTGATCCTGTAAAAATTTATCAACAATAAAATATAAGTTTCTACTTTTGTTTTATTTGTTATGCCAATTTTTTCTTGCATTTCACTATATAGAATCTGCATTTAAAAACATGCTTTTGGTGTAAATAACCCATAATAAGCCTAAAAGTAACATTTTTTCACTTTTGTATATTTTTTTAGTTTGGTAGAAAAGTTTGAAGCGGCACGCGTAATTTTTATCATTGTGGCACGCTTCCCACAAAAAGGTTGGCCACCCCTGGTGTATGATGTCCATGATACTATTTTAAAAAGGTCAACAATAGAAGGGCGGCTAAAAAGGTGTTTGGTAAATGCTGGCACACAACTGGATCCCACATCATCTGGATCCATCGGGCAGAATCTTCATGCCCTTAAAATACTTTGTCCTTAGTCTGGTTAATTTTGTTATAATTTCTCTGCTTTATTTAATTCTGGCAGCGAGAGATATTTCATGGGTTTAGCAGAGTTTTTGTTTCATGACTGCGTTGTCAAATGGCTTAATTACTTAATTCAAATAGATGCTTGTCACAAATGTCGAATCTGTTAAACCATTGATTTATCAAATTTTGATCAAGTTCTTGTAGTAAATGTTTAAAATCTTTTTTCCCTCCATTTATAGATTGTATTCAAATATTCAGGAAAGTTCTTCTCGTAAGTAGAAAAGCTTGTATTTCTGTTTTCATATTTTAATTGGACCCAATACTTCGTAGTTATAAAAAAACACTCGAGTTTAAATTTCTGTTGGATACAGTATAAAATTAACTAAGCCTAAATTAGGAAAATGTCGAGCACACTGCACTAATCATTAAATCCCGAAAACTCCGTCTAATGTGGATCGAAGAGTGGCCTAGTTTAAGAAAATAGTTTTCTAGAATAGGATTAAAATAAGTATAGATGCTTCCTCGGAAAATATTGTACTGCGCTTGTATCTATTGTTTACTTAGGAAAGCAGTAGAAAATACACTGCCCAAATACAAATAAAGTTCGTACCTTGTGACCGAAAACTTGACTGTTTAAATTAAATGTGGACCAAAAGATGGCGAGTTTGGGAAATCCAGAGTTATCGAGAATAGATTGAAAAATAAGTATGAATGTTCCCTCGGAAAATATTGTACTGCACTTATTTATTCGAGAATACAATGGAAAATAAACTGCCCAATGCTTAAATAAGCATGTACTTTATGAAACAGGGACATTTATTACATGAAAAACTAAAGTTAATGAATAAAAATAGCATGCAGTTATTTACCTGATTACAAAGCTACATAAGAAAGCTTTGCGAACCCATAAACCTAATGAAATTAAACAGCCTATTTTACAACAGTGGGCTATTTTCATTGAAGAAATGCGTAATACCCTGTTTTCTGTGCTGCATTCGGCGTTTGAGTTTCTCTTCTGTGCTTAATCCATGAAGTAAGACATAGGGATTTTCGACCTATAAGGATGTTTCAGTGATATCCGCCATGCCGAGTTTTCAAGTCTCTACTCTTCTACAAAATTAAACGCGCGTGAAACCTTAGAGGGGCGTTCCACCCACTTGAGTGAAACCGAGATTTTGGGTCGTTAGTAAAGAGTGCTGAAAAACAAAAGATTGAAATTATTC
The DNA here is from genome assembly GCA_019973975.1 of Trichonephila clavata. Classification (NCBI taxonomy): domain Eukaryota; kingdom Metazoa; phylum Arthropoda; class Arachnida; order Araneae; family Nephilidae; genus Trichonephila; species Trichonephila clavata. Next base: position 17,219 of record BMAO01001879.1, read on the forward strand.
TGGCAAATGAATATTTTTGTAATATATCGCAGATGAATATAACTACGATTATTCATACGTAACTTTGTAAAAATACAAACTAGATAATTGACTTTTGCACTTGAATTTCAATTTTGAGCTTCGGATGATATTTCTTGTGTAGTGTGCAGTTACTTATCTGATCAAACTTCAGAAAAAAGGTTTACTAATGCACACGCATAAAGCTAATGAAATTCAGCAGCCGACTTTGCAAAAATGGACTACTTTTCTTAAATGTGTAATAACCTGTGTCTTCTGTACTACACTCGGTGTTTGAGTTTCTCTTCCATGCTTCGTCCTGGATAGGGTCTAAAGGTAGGATTTCTCTACATATAAGGGTGTTGGCAAATTTTTCGGACTGCCGGCTTTTCGAGTGCAGAGTTTTTGGGATTATACGGTGCTGCGAAATTAAACTAGTGTTAAAGGAGGGTTCCACGCACTAACATGAAATGGAAATGTTGGTCTTGTATAAAAGTTCTGATATACACTCCCAGACAAGATTGAAATTGTTGTGTCAAATGATCTTTTATATAGCGCAGATAAATAGTTGAAACGCAAGTCTGCATTTTTGAAAAATAGATAAGATTCTATTGTACTTGAATTTCAATTTTTTTTCGAATGATATTTGCTATAAAACTTGTTTTGAAAGAGCCGATTAGTGTTTAATAAAATTCTCGCGTTCAATGCTTTATTTTGAATTGTAACTTCAATTTACTTGTTTTGAATCCGTATCTGGTATATTATATCATGCATATAGTTTACCTATAAGCAGCATACTAAAGCTAAATTGTTTAAGTGAGAATTGGTATATAAACCAAATGCCGGAAGCATTTAAGAAGCATGGTAAATTTTCTTAATGTCATTAAGTGAAGGTTGCTTTAGTTTAGATAAACTTTACTCTGTTCATTTCTATACGAATGAATCTCAACTGCTTTATACGCTCTAGAGTCAATATTTCCTTAAATTTTGGTATATTATGGACCATATAAAACTTCAGAGCGTTGGATGATGCGTTTCCTGAAGCTTTCATGCTTCCACAATTTTAAAAGAATTAGCCATACAGTTTTCATTGTGCAAATTTTTGGGACACTTGCAATATATTCG
>BMAO01001880.1:0-20016 GCA_019973975.1 Trichonephila clavata
AAAAGCAGTGCTTCACTGAAATAAATTGATCCTACATATAATTGTTTTGTAATTTTTTAAGGTAAATTCTTCCTTATTTCTATAATTTGACATAATTTGACAAAAACTTTTGCTGAATTTTTGTGAATGCCCTCCCAGATCGCTTCTTTAAAAGAGGCATATTTTTCGAACTTGCTGAAATATATATTAATCTTCAAAATCTAACTAATATGTACCTGAACATAAATAATTATTTAAATAATAATAAACAATATAAACAACAGGTTTTGTTCAGAAATTAAAAGAAAACTAGAGCACTTTATCTCAGTTATTATATGAAATTGCTTAAAGAAACAGTGATTGTGGGACTGTAAATTTTGTAATAAAGCAGTGATGGATAAATCTGAAGGTTAAAATATTTCTACTATTATACAGAACTTACAGAAAAAAATTCAGTTAATTATGTTCAAAACTGTTTGAGCAATCGCTGACCCCGTTTGATTATTTTCAAAAAATCACATTTCGAGTAAAACGCGTTTTAAAATATATATATATATATATATATATATATATGACATCTTGCTTCAAGTAAAGGCATCTGCTTTTACTAAAACACTTGTAGTTTTTGTTCCAGTAAACGGAAAATGATAAACTTGGTATTTTTATAAAGCTAATAACATGGCCCATACAATAAAATCATAAAAAAAATTGTGAAATTGGCAAAATTCACAGTTTAGGGAAATCGGATACCTTAAGTAATCAGTTTGCTATCAGTTTTGCACAATAAAGTTCCAATATCTGCTAAAAATCCTGTAATATTTATTTGTACCGCATTTGTATATTATAATATAATTTCTAATGATTTTGTCACGACCTGTCGTGTGTGAGAGGGTTCGAGTAAGAAACAGAAACGATCTTAGAATTACTACTTTTATTCAACTTTTAACAATAAAGAATGAACGTTAATAACTAAACCTGACGAGAAACAAGAGAGATTTATTAATGCGGAGTAAATCAGATATAGGAGATCACTTATTCTGGTTATTCTCTTGTATGATCCTGCTTCCATCTTACTTACTCGTTCAACTATAAAGTGGATTCCTTTAGATTTAATTTTACGATGTACCATTGATCGCTCACACTAGACTTTTCACTTACGAGCAACTCTTAACAATTACCTCACTTACTCAACTACTGGCACTTAAATAGAAATATGCATTTGCATCTAACCAAGTCCTCTCTGCTAAAAGCGGTTTTCAATCTAATATTATGGTTAATAAAGATTATTTTTTCCCAAGAGGATTAGTAGAAGCCCGAATAGAATCCGTTTCAATTTTTTAAATCTCACATTTATTTGTAATAATAATAAGTGGTATAGATACAATAGTCAAGAGATTAATGGTCTTGTTAATTAATGGTTTTCAACGATAATAAAACTTTATGATACAACCTTTGGCAATAAAGTTCGGTGAATGAAGTCAGAATGGCCGATCTGACAACACTAGCAAAATAAACGCTGCACATGCGTAGTGGCATGTGCTGACCATTTGCCCCAACCATTGTTCAGTTGAGCGTCATTTGTGTTCCGTGTAAAGCTTGTTTTACAAAGTACTTGCTTAGTGTATTGGTTCTTAAGATATCCAATTGGTTGCGAAAACAATTTTTTTTTTTAAAAAAAGGGAGATATGGAGATTTTTTTTTTTTTAGATTTCTTTAGTGCATTTTAAGAAAAATGTGCTAAAAGTAAAAATAGAAAAAGAAATTATTTTATGTAAAATGGGGAAAAATAGGTAAAAATTGACAAAAGATAGCATAAACGTGGTCCATTTTGTACCAAAGGTTTATGAACAAATCTTAAATTTTTCAATTCTGATGTGTTGCTATGTTATTCATTTTTGAAATGACCTTCAGGATAAGAGATATTTTAATTTTTACAAAAACTAGAGCACTTTATCTTAGATATTATATGAAATTGCTTAAAAAAACTGTTATTATATTCACATAAGGGGCTGTAAATTTTGTAATAAAACAGTGATTGATAAATCTGAAGGTTAAAAAAATTTTACTAATATACAGAACTTACAGGAAAAATTTCAGTTAATTATGTTCAAAACTTTTTTAGCAATCGCTGACCCCGTTTGATTATTTTTAAAAACCCATATTTCGAGTAAAACGCGTTTTAAAGTATGACATCTTGGTTAAAGTATTGGCATCTGCTTTTAGTAAAACACTTGTAGTTTTTATTCTAGTGAACGGAACATAATAAACTGTATTTTTATAAAGCTAATAAGATGGCCCCTAAAATAAAATCATAAAAAAAATTGTCAATTTTTGGCAAAATTCACAATTTTAGGGTAATCGGATACCTTAATTGAGAACAGGAAAATAAACGAAGAAAAGGTCAATTTAAAGTTTTATTTTAAGCTTATCAAGACACCGACAGAAACTTATTCGATGCTGGTACGTTTTTATGAATATTAAACATGAAGTGTGTGTACAAGGCCGGGAAAGTGTTTCTGAGAACCCCCGTAGCGAAAGACCGGTGACTTCCGTTAGTGACGAATACATTAAGAAACTGAGTAAATTAATTACGAAATGATCGTCGATTAACTGTATGTATGACAGCTGGACGATGAATGTTGCAAGGTACATTGAAATTTTGACCCATTTCATGAAACATCTACGCAGGGTACGATCCCAGCACGCACAAGGTTCATGGTTTGTTTTTTTTTGTTCACAACAATGCTCACCCTCACAAAGTCAATATCGTCGAACAGTTCCCGGTGAAAAAGGTGGTGGTGCAAATTGAACATCCACCATCCTCCAGACTTCTTACTATTCCCATGACTCAACCTCGCTTTGAAAGGAAAGAGATTTAACGATATTTCTGACATACAACGAAACTTGAGGGGGTGTTTGTACTCCATCTCAAAAGAAGATTTCTTGCAAAGTTTCCAGGACATGTATAGCGGATCTCATCGGTGCATAGTTATTGGAAGTGACTGTTTAGAACAGGGGTGGGCAGACTTTTACAGCGTGCGGGCTACTTCTTCCTTTTTCAAGGTGTTGCGGTCCACCTAATTCCTAGTGGCAACGGTGTTCCACAAATACGTTTCTTTTAGTATGCACGTCTTAAGTCTTAACAAAGGTGGTCACCCTAAAATGTCTTGGCGGATCACCGATCGATCGCGATTGAATTAATGTTCGACTCCGGGTTTAGAAGGACAGTAAAGTAACGTTCGTTAATATTTCATCTACGTTAATCTTACAAGATTATTTACCGAACTTTTATGTCAGAGGTTGTATTATCGATGAGTTATTTTTCATTGATAATTGGTTTTATGACATCATTAATGAATAACTGCTCAATAGTTAGAAAATTTAATTCAGTTTTTTACAGTATTTTATAATTTGCTAAACTATGCGATAATATATATTAAATGTAAAGAAAATCTGAACTTTTCTTTCGTGGAAATATAAGAACACTGGATAAATAAATAGTATTATTACTTTAAGATATTTTGCAAAATGTTTCGACATGGTGACGAAATAAGTGATTTTAATAACATCGCTATGGAATTTATGCTTGGAGAAGTTATGAAATATAGTAGTTGCTTAATTCTAAAATATTTCTTAGAAAACTTCCTTTGAAGAACTTTTAATTGAAATTGTTTTCTTCCGCAGATCTGAGAAATCAATCCTCTGCTGAATTCTCATCTTGAAGGTTAAGGAAGTTTTGAAAACATTAGCTGAAAATTTTCAAATGAATTTATTAAAATACTGTGCAAAATATCTCAACTAATATTTATATTGTGAAACGTATGTGTGATGAGAAAAGTTCACACTACTAAGAACCAATCTCAAATATGTCCAGAATGCTAATATCAATGTTCTGATAAACAACTTTCAAATTCATCGGAGTCATTCAGATTTTATTGAATCTTTATCTGGCATAATAATATAACGTCAAGATATAACAGTCCCTTCACTTTAACTGTAACTGAACCGCTAGCGCCATCTGGTATGGTGTTGACGTTAAGAAATCATGCCCTTCTCTGTCTTGTTGTTTTGCGAGCGTGTTCATGTTTGTATGAAAATATCTTATACGTATTCCTGTGATAGGATGCATGGCTGTACTATGAGCCCCCAAATTAAAAGAGTTTTAATTAACCTAAATCAGGGATGGACATTAAGTCGATTACGATTGACCGGTTGACAGCCAAGTCATTTAAGGGTGACAGATTTTGCTTAGACCTAAGACGTACATGCTAAAAGAAACATATTTATGGAACACCAACGACATTTAGACTGGAGAATTGGCTTTTTACAATCGATGCAACTGTGTTTATTTAAGCAAATGATTCGATAAAAGTGTAAACGACACTTGTACCTTTATTGGAGGCACACGATGGCGCCTAATACGTTCACTGCCGCTATAGGGGGAAAAGGCGATCACAGTGAAGCCAACCCCATAAATGAATTTTTTCCCACACGCCGACTGAAGGGGAGAGTAAATGTTGAGTATCAGCCCTTCCCGTGATAGCATGGGAATGGCTATTGAGATATGATCCCACACCTAACGCTTCCACAGAATTGTGTTCTTGTGTTGCTACCATGTACCATGATGGCGCGGGACACAGCAGTGGACAAATTAAGCATATACGCGTTGGTTTTAAATTCATCGGTTCACGTAGGTTCTCTGTCCGCTGCATTAAATACGTCCACACTCCACTGTCTAATAGTAAACCGTCATAATTTTAAAAAAGGGATAAAATGGGAAGAACAAGTGTTAAGAAAAGAAAGCATACCGTTTTAATGCAAAAGGACCACACCTACACCACTGGGTGGACCGCAACCCCATAAGAACATTAGAAATAGTCGAAGTAGCCCTGTCTTAAATGAAAGTATCTTCATCCAAATGATTAAAATGCATTTCAATCATACATGCGACGTTTGTGATAACGTTTGGTTCCCTTTTACCTCTGTATCTTCTTGTCTACCTGTAAACCCGGCTAGATGTATTGGAGAAACAGAATAATCCATAGACATGCTTTCAATCTAATTAATTTATTAATTCTTATTAACAGTTATCAAGCAGACACAATACAATTCTAATTAAGGTAGATGGAATATAGTAGAGTGCTCAGGTGAGATTCTATAACACGGGGATACTACTACAGACCCTCAACTGAATCTAAGATAGCTTAAATACGCTCAAATCTAACTACGTCGCACACTAATAAACTAGCTCCTACTTAATCAAACGCACAGTACCTGATGCATCGGATTCCAGTATGCATCGGATCCTATACTGGAAACCTGCAAGCACTCTCGTCGGCTTGCACAAATGACGTTAGCTCCACGCTCTGTAATCTTTAACTAATTCAACTGCTTTTCAATCTTCAACTAACAACTAATTCTCAAACTTTATGTTAATTCCTACTTTCACACTCCTTCAGCGTGTCAACAACAACGTGTCAACAACTCACTTACTGGCAACTCGCGAAAACCGAATTTATATAATATACCTCATGATCATAAATCATGTTCTCTTACTCGATGAAGGTTGGTTGAAATAAATATTTGGCTTCAAGATATAAGAAGGGATTAGTGGAATCGCGAATAGATCCGTCACGCGTTGAAATGATAAATTTTAAACAATGGAACAAAATTGTATCGACTCCTTCAAAAACATTGAAACTTTTATAATTTCACAAATTGAATTTCCTACTTAATATACTACTACTTTAAATAATAAAATTAATTTAACATTTTTAAAAACACTATAAAAATATCTGATAATAAATAAACATACACATTGCATTAAATAATTAGAAGTTTATTACATAAAATTTGTTCTTTCTTACGAAAGTACTCACAGATTTTTATATTTTATATAATGTACTCGGTGATAAAGACGTGTTGAGTTTTCTCTCATTATACCTTAAATTTATTTCTAAAATGAATTCTTTCAATTTCTCTACATTAAAATAACGCAACACCATTGTCACCTCAAGAGTAATAATAAAATAATAATCCGAGCCTTAAATGTGAGTGATAAAAATTACGACATACCATAATCATTGTTCTTTCCCATTTTTGTAACACTCCGGGTTTGATTGTGAAAGATTTCAAACTTTCTTTTAAAATTCCCCCCAACTAAGGATTTTTCTAGAAGAATGGCCAACTTGTGGTGAGAATTATTAATGAGTGAAAATTCCCCAAACTGTTACTTTAATTCAAGCGCAGTAAGTTGGAAAAATCATCATTAAGATCAGCTTAAATTTTACTTGCCAGACATTTTTATGATACAAGCGAAAAACGCTTTTTCATGATTACGTTAATTTCCCTTCAGGCACGAGCGTACTGCGAGTAGAATTATTTAGCTGTTGCCAACATTGCAGACCAAACTTTCACGAAACCTAATGAAGCAGAAAAAATCTGGGAAGGAGGATTCGTCTTTCATTATTATTATCATGTCTTTCCCACAATTTAATTCCTTACATCTTGTGTAAAAATTTGAAAAAAAAATCTATAAAGTTTTTGATTTTATTTTTAACTACTGCTCACGAAAAGCATGCGGTAATTTAAATAACTGAGTTTTTCCCCTTGGGAATTTGTTGAAATTTGGGTTAAAGTTAATGAAAAACATTTAAATCGAAGAAGATATAATTCTCTGCGGGTAAACCAGTACTTGATAAAAAAACGATGTTTTAATTAACATACAAGAACTCTATATACCGTATAAATACGTTTATTTACGATGGGAAAAATTTAATTTTGCAATTAACGACTTGGCCTAAACAGTATTAATAAGATAGCAAAGAAAGATAAAAAATGTGGAAGTATTTATTAAATATAATATATTTTTAAACATAACATCAAAGGTACTTCATGCATAAAAATTACAAGAAAATTTTAAATGCTTATTTTTAAAAACTAATTCATGAGCTTAGATGAAAAGCTTTCATTTTAAAATTCCCAAGGTGTAATGTTATTTAAGGAATAAATTAGTTGTTTTATCATTGTGTAAACTTCTAAATAATATTATGAAAAGTTTTATCTAATGTTGAATAAATATTTTTTTTTGTTTTGTTCCAGCTCTCTTTACTAAAAGACCTATCCATACAACACTGTAAAAATATTTATTCAATTTAAAATTATTAATAAGGAATATAAAATAAATATTCCAGTGATTAAATGGAACTGAAAAATACTTTTAATTAACACCAGCTTTTAAAAAAAAAGATGTAATGATTAAGCGAATTTATTTGCATTTTGCATACATCATCTTTCCCAATTATTTTCATTCTTCTTTAATTTGCTTTTATCCTCATTAAAGAGGTTTATTCCTTTATTATTCCTGTAATCAAAAATTGCCTTATATGATATGCATTTTTTTCAGTTCAAACAACAAAGAAACTCAAAGGAAGTTCAATGGATACAGTGGTTTTAAAAATATCTAAATAAAATCTTTCCTTGAATATGAACCGCGTAATAAACCTATGAGACTTCTTTAAACAATTTTTTTTGTTTATACTTTACGTCATTCAATGTTGTAACTGTAACTAGCAATAATGTTTTTTTTATTGGTGTTCAAAATCTCCTAAAGAATTATATAAATTAATATTCAAAAAAGTTTCATTCAGAAATATCTCTGAATATTCATTAAGCTAAAGAATTTAAAAAATAAATTTTATAAAATTCATTTTTATAAGCAGTTTAGAGGGTGTCTTTATGATTTTATATGAGGATATAAATTATGAATCTTTAAAAAAATTACAGTCTTTTTTTTCACAAATAAAGCTGAATCATCGCCTAAATCAAAATTATTTGTTAAAACCAAAGCATAAAAATTTATTTTTCTTATTTCAACCTTACATTTTTATTAAAATCACCAATTCATAATTAAATTTTTGATGCATTCTTTCTTCCATTCTTTTTTCTGAAAAAAACACAAAATAAGTGTAATATAATTGAAAGAAATTAGAGAAATCATGAGGTTTATTTTTAATCAAGAGAACGCCACAAAATCTAAGCGAATTTTGAAAAGTAATTAATCACCTGACAATATTCTCCGTATAAGAGAAAATAATCCAAGATGTGATAATCTTTAAGGCAATATGGTACCCTAAAAATCATTAAACTGTCGAAAAAATTTTTATTGGCTCATCCCCGAATCTTTATAAATATACAAGCAAAATTTCAAAGCTTTACCTGCATTTTTCATTAAGTAATGGAGCAATGTTTGATGCTAAACAGCAACTACCACGCCTACATTTCAGATTATCTGCTAGAAAAGAGCCTGATAAAAATGAATTAATTATTTTTCTAATGCCCATCAATGAGATTGACATTATATATGCAGTAATAAATCATTTTAAGAAAGAATTGTGCAATTCATGCAAAAATTCTAGTTTGTGAATTATTTACTGGGAAGATCAAATCGATTTGGTCAAGATTTAAAAGTTGTGCGTGCTTTTTATGATATTATTATGGATGAAATTAAAACTTCAAACAGATTCTCCCAAAGCACAAATACTAAATCTCATTTTGATAACTCAGATAATTAAAAATCTAATTCGCAAGAATAGAAAAACTCTCCCATTTTTATGTATTTGTTTTTGGTGATATATATAGATCCCATATGTGAAAGATTCAACACTATTGCTATTAAAATATTTTAAGATATTTATTTAAGCAAATGCACATATACAGTTCTTAGATTTTGATGTATTTTACCTATAAACTGCTATTTGATTTTGCTTTTATTCGTGTACAATATTTAGCATGCGAAGGCTTTTAAAATCATGGAAATAAAAAATAAAGGCATAAACATCTTTTGTACATGTTGTGCATTAGCTATGAGCATGGAATTAGCTCTAAAGTGTGTGCATTTATTTTTTTTATAATTATTATGAAATAGTGATCTTTCATTCGTTTTTTTCTATATATTCATTATGACAGTATACTGTTTAATTGTTCTGCATTTGTGCCATTTTTTACGGTAGGTAGTTTTAAATAAGCTAATTAACATTTCATGAAAGTTTCAGACTATTAAATGAATATTATATTATTGTATACATGGAATGGAAACTTCAAACTCATATTTCTCCATGTTGAATTTTTGTACATATACTATTATTCAAAACCCTAAGGCTTTTCTGTTGATTGAAGTATAGGTTTGAAATTTTTTATACATGTTCTGAAATGTACATTTTGTAAAACTGTGCATAGAACTAGCTCTAACATGTTTAGTACTTTTTCTAAAATATTTCAAAATCAAAATTAATATTTTTGGGGGAATTTTTTGAAGTTTAACTATAAAAAATTAATAAAAAATTAAAGAGCAGCAGCAGAAAAACCTCATGCAGAGTTTTATGTAGTATATTATAAGGTACTTGGAAAAAAATTTTTGAAAGAAAATAGACATATTTAAAAAAGCTTTAGGGGTTTAAAAAATGCTTAAAAAAGCTAAAAAAATTTAAATTTTACAAACATTTTGTAACAAATTAAAAAATTTTTGTATGGAATTATTATTAAATATTAACCTTTATAAAATACAATTAAATACAAATATCAAATATTAAAAATAAAAAAAATGGTGAAGATAGTACCTATCGCCTTAAATCCTCTGTTAAAAGCTAGAACAGCGGGGGGAAAATCGCAGAAACACGTAAAAGGAAACAAAATAAAATTACCAGAAATTCTATATTATGATTGTAACCGTTTCTTCAATTGTTTGCTTTAAATCAAACAAAATGTAAAAATGCATCCGTTTGCATAAGAATTTTTGTAAAACAAGCATATTTTCCCAATAGATAAAATATTTACAATTTTTACTTCAAATTTTAAAATGTATTCTTAAGAATTTATATTTTGTCTTACTTTTATTTCATTTTCAATCCGGAAAAGGAGTGTTTCGTCTAGACAAATGTTAAAATTTTAAAATTTTCAGATTTTTCTCTCTCTTTCACTCAGGTCACGTTTTAAAAGAGCTATCTATATACCACATACTAAACTACTACCCAGTAAAAAAACAAGGTCACAGACTAGGTCACACAAACACACACATATATATTACCGTTAAAGAGTATATTTCAGTTATTTCATAGAATAACTAGGTAATTCATGAAATAACTCGACAAGTGAGTTAAAGTATATACAGGGTGCGGCAAAACTCGGACAAATTTCTTGCCTCCTAGAATAATTAGCAAATTTCCTTTTAATTGGTATTTTCATGTTTCTTTATCCACCACTTAAATAATAAAATATTTTATAATACATTTCTTAGTTTGTACTTTAATGTATGTGTTTTTGACAATGTCGAGCAAAAGGTCTGCTATTTTAGAGTTGTTTCAGCAAAGGAAACGAAAGTGTGAAGTCGTTCATTTGCTTATTGTACCTCGACAAACAGTGTTTGATGCAATTTGCCGTTTCAAAGAGCTTGGAAATAATGGTCGACGTCCAGGAAGTGAGAGAAAACGCACTACAAACACTTCAATGAATCGTAAGGCCATCGAAAAGCGAGTCCAGAGGAATCCGATGGTTTCCATGAGAAAATCGCTCGTGACATTAGAATATGTGATAGATCTGTGAGACGAATTGCAAAAACGGAGCATGGACTGAAGCCTTACAAGTTGAGAAAATTTCATCTCCTCAATGAAAGAAACAATCTCGTACGGCTCCAAAGATGCCGAAAACTTTTGAGACGGGCCGCAAGTCAGAGATTCCTTTTCACTGATGAGAAGCTCTTTGCGGTTCAACAAGTTCATAACTCCCGAAACGATTGAATCTGGTCTGTGGACGCTCCAAGCATTCAGCAATTGTTGAATATTGCCAATATCCAAAGTCGGTCATGGTCTGGGGCGGAATTTGCGCAAGTGGTAAAACTCCTTTGATTTTTGTGGAAGAGGGCGTTAAAATCAAACAAAAATTGTACCAGAGGGACATTCTTAAAGTTGTTGTACTTACGTGGGCCCAAAAGCATTTCGGAAATGCGAAGTGGACGTTTCAACAAGACTCTGCACCAGCTCACAAGGCCAAAAAGACACAAGAGTGGTGCAAGGCAAATTTTCCAGACATGATATCATGTGAAGAATAGCTACCCTACTCGTCGGATCTCAATCACATGGATTACAGTGTATGGTCTATTTTTGATTTCAGAGACTGCACTAAACCATACAAAACTTTAAACTCTCTAAAGCAATTGTTTCTGCGGGAATGGGATAGATTAAAGGTAAAAGACTTGAGGCTCATTGTAGAAAATTTCTGCAAGCGTTTGCGCCTCTGCATTGCTGCAAACGGCGGTCACTTTGAAACCAATTAAATTTATTTATTAGTACGAGTGTACTCTTATTATATTATTTGTTATATTTTGTTAATTTCTTAATTTTTTATAAAGTTGTTTAAAAAATTGTTTGTCCGGGTTTTTTCACCGCACCCTGTAGTAAACGAAAAATTACATACTTTACCTAATTATTCTATGAAATATCTAATGAAAGACCCTTAATGTGATAGTTAAATCATTTCAAACTTAATTTATAAATTAATTTATCATAAATAGCTAAAATCTCTAGAAAAATACTTAGCCCTATTGCGGATGATTGATTGTTAAATATTAAGGAAAAGAAGAGGATATAATTTACACTGGTGTCCAAAAACTAAGCATAACTCATAATTATGTGAATAAAGAAGGAACTGTAAATAAGAATGGCGGGAGACGTGATATGCGAGTGTGAAATGGTTATAAAATAAGGAAGCAAATCAAAAGAATGATCATAAATAATTTTGTTATCCAAAGTAGCAGTTTGAAAGAAAACTGAGCATAGCAAGGATTCACACTTTAAAGAAAAATGAGAGAAAGCATTAAATAAAATAATGATGCTGCAGTTTAATAAGGCGTGTGGTCACCTCTGACAGCCAGGCACGCAGCACAGTGATTTACCAAACTTGCTATTAGATGATGAATGAGTTGTGGGCTCAAACGGTTCCGAGCTTCTTGGAGAGCTCTCTTCAGTTCTGTAACAGAACTTGGTGGGTGGGAAAAAGGATGCAATTTGTCTCCCGAGCATATCCAAAACATATTCGATAGGATTTAAATCAGGGGAGTTCGTGGGCCACGACATGCGCTGGATGTTTTCCGTTTCAAGGAAGTCATCAATCAGCACTGCTCGGTGACATGGCGCATTATCATCTATGAATATGAAGTCAGGACCGACAGCACCTCGAAACAAGCCAACATAAGAACTTCGTCCCTGTATTTTTGAGCAGTCACAGACCCCATGTCAAAGAAATGGAGGTCTGTGCGGCCGTCCATCATGATGCCTGCCCATACCATTACACCCCTTGATAGAAAATGATGTGTTTCTACGTTCCTCTCCATATCGTTCCCACAGAGAATCTCTACTCAGACTAAACCGGGACTCGTCACGTCACATTGGTCTACTCTCCCACACTCCAATGTTCATGTTTCAAACTCCAGTTCAAACGAGCGCGTTTATGCGCATACATGAAGAGAAGGCAAACTGCTGGTCTTCTGGCATACAGGCCAGTATGATTGAGTCTCCTGTAAACAGTTTGTCTCGAAATTAGTATTCCTGTGGCGACTGTAAGCGCCAAATCCTGTGCTCTGGCAGTACTACCCCTCTGACGTCACGCACTTATTACCAGATATCGGTCTTGGCGAGGGGTTGTGACTCTTGGTCCACTTTGGTTTTCGGGTAACATCTCCCGTTCTTTGAAACCTCTGCCACAGTCTTGAGATCACAGACTGGTCCACATTCAGAATTCGAGACACTTCGGTTTGTGATCGTGAGGATTCCAGCATTCCAACGATTCTTCCTTTCGTAAACATGTCCAATTGGCGTCTTTGTGCCATCATTCACCTTGTTTGATGGTTAACAATGTTCCTTCGCACAGCAGTTGTACGAAACTTGTCTTAACTGCCTATGCTGCGTGAATCGTTTTCTTCGCATTCCGACATGCGCCGGTGTTTCGCGCAGGACGTAGTCGACTGAAAAGTTTTGCATAAACCCAATATTTTTTTTCACCCAATTAATATCCGCAAGAAAGTTGGAATAATTTTACGAATATTTACTCCATGTTTTTCGCCTTTTACGATTTATTCTTAAATTTGGACAGCCGTGTATTTTTGTTCATATATTGCTAACATTAGTTCAACATAAATATGAAATTTAAATATTATAAAAAATAACATTTCCGGAAGAAAAACTGTTGCTTCATAAAAACATTGTGTAAACGTGTAAACTTTTTCAAAAAAAAAAAATGTTTGAGAACATTAATTTAAATTTTATGAAATACCTTTATTTTACTTTTGATTATTTATTAGAGCAAGGATTGATGTGTCGACACTTTTAGTTGTACGGCATATTACTTTTGAAGCAGATATACTTTTTACTATTACACAATCTTTATTCGGCACTTTGTACTGTGAAAACACTCACAACTTTGAGCTGTTGCGACAGATCGAAGTGTTGTGTCAATATTCAGGACATTTTCAATGGAAATTAATTGTTCACATATACTAAACTGAGATCTAGAGTAAGTATTTTTATTCGGTCATTCTCTTGCCAAATAAATTTCGAGTACCGTATTTTATACTTAAACAATCGAGTAATCGTTATTTTATGAAATACCTAGTTGAATCGTAGAATTCAATAATTTTTTACGTTTTAACTGACATGTCTAGTTATTTTATGAAAAACCTAGTTATTCTATGAAAAAACAGATTTCACACTTTACCGATTATATACATATATTTAAAACCCGAAATATTGTTTGAATCTAATGACCATATGAATTAAATTAAACAACATAATATTTTGTCAAGTAAGATGCAAAATCAACAATGAGTTATGAATTGTACAAACCCCACATTAAATACCTTATGAAATTGAATTTACTTTAAATTCTGCCACCTATCCGGTACAGTGGTCTAGTTAGTGACGCTGACTGCGGTGCCGTAGGGCCTGGGTTCGAATTCCAGAGAAGACATTGATGTTTGTAAAAATATAGGGAAAGGGGTTTGTGGAAGGGGAAGAGAGGTGGGAAGTGTGTTCTTCAAAATTTGGGGTAGAACCAAGTAAAATCCTTCTGTCACTTGCATGGTGCTCAAAGATTAAGCTAACGACAGGCGTAAAAATCTATCCCCTAGCCGCGATGAATTTCGTGGACCTTGACCTGTTGTTACTGTCGATCAGGTAGCATAAGCAAAAACAGCAACTTTGAAATTCTGATAAATTTCAGGAAAATACAATATCTTACACACTGAGAACAATTATAAATATAATATAATAAAATAAGTATAGACAAATTATAAATCCTACAAACCAAAGAATGGATAAAAATGGTAAAAAACCCACCAAAATATAAAAAGTCAACAGACCAAAATAAAAAACTGCTATAATTCCTTACACTATCATTGATTTAGGACAGTGAAATAGGTAAGCTTGCTTTACGGGATCCAACCTTCCCCATTAGCAGAAATTTTCCATGTAATAGTGCAATAGAAAGTGAAGGGAAAAACTTAGAAGGAATAATGAAGTTAAGCTTGAAAGAAGCACGTGTAAACGTTTGCACTTTTTAAAAACAAATAAACCGAAATGAATTACTATAGAAAATGTGTACAATGTTACATATTGAAACAAATAATGAACCGACATTAATATCATAACTTACCAGAATTCTTAGAGATCTCGAATAATAAAAATGTAAGAATGCCTGTCTGGTGCATGAACACCAATTGCATAATGGTGTTACTATCCGTTAAGTGTGCCTATATAACTCTCAATTTAAATGTGACACAATCTACAAGACTCAATGGTAATAAATAATAAGAACTATTGTAAGTGTGTGAATAGAACACACACACACAATTGAACAGAAATTCTTAAATATCTACCTCTCTCTCTCTGTATATTTATACATATATATATGCAGGAAGAATTACAGGTACAAGGCAACTCGAAATATTTGATGCATACATTGATGCATAAAAGATGAATCGAAAGTGACCATTTCTCCATATTTGATGAATGTTGATATCAATTCATTAATGACGAAACTTTCCGGCAAATCGCAATCATGACGACATATTACTCTCGCCTTAGGCTGCTGTACATATTCCGAATGGGATTTATCACACCTACTTCGATAAATTGGACTCTGGAGAATGAAATCCTGAAATTGAAGTTGAAAAACCATAATCCTTTGATTTAGATTTTCGTACAAAATGAATGATACTCGATCCCAAGATAGTAGATAAGTTGTGGATAATTTGATACTGTGTATTAGGAATGAATCCCGATGTTTGATATTTAATGCTTTTCAAATGAATGATCAAACTCATGATTGTTGTAATTACAATGTGTATCAGCTACGTTTTCTAAAAATTTTAATATTTCCAATAAAATAATTTGTATAGTTTTATCTATACGACATTTAAATCAGAGAAATATTTAAAATATTTCTAAAACTAATTTTCTACTGGTATATTTACTGGTGTGTCTCTAAATGTGACAATTATAAGAATATATAGTTTCCCAGCTCATAATTAAAAAAGATTTTTTTTCTTCCAGAAAATTAATTTAATTGGAATTTGAATCAGAACATATATAATGAGATTTTAACACAGAATCAAGAAGGAATTTTTAAATAATGAATGAGTTCTGTAACAAACTTTGATTTAAAACTCAAGCCTGAGAATTAGTACAGAAATACTTAGAGCATATGCTCCTTTTTTAATAACACTTTAACAATATCCTTTTCTGAATAAATATTTATAATTTCTGTAGAATATATTCATGTTAGTAGAATGCATTTTACATAGTATTAAAACAGAAATTATACACAACACTTTAATGTAATGTAACTTATTCCTTTATGAATTTTAAAGAAAAAAATGAACAATTAATGTTACTACTAACTAGAATTTATTTCTAAAATAATCTCACGGTTATATTAAGCACACTAATTAAAATAGTGCTGTGATGGTGGTATCTATATAAGACAGTGAAAGCCTTTGGACTAGAGTGATTATTTTAGACCAACGGTAACTTACGTACTTACGGAAGGTACCAAGATCGAATATCCTTGGTGATCCTGGCTGAACCTTGAAAAAACGGAGCCTTCGTGCAGATGTCGTGGTATCACCTACCCGCCGCAATACAATCAAGCCATCATGAAACAACATGAAGCAACCAACAAGCCGTAAGAACCAAATGACGCAACGAAAAGCGGTCAGACCCAAATGACGCAACAGCAACTACTCGCATGCTCGCTGTAACAACGATATTGTTCGTTCGCCTGTCGACTCACTGGTAAGGGAGTGTGTGGCAGTGGGATCTATACAAGCCAGTAACAGCCTTCGGATTAAAGTGATCATTTTAGACCATCGATAAGTTACGTGCTTACGGAACGGAAGGTAACGAGATCAAATCTCCTTCAGTGTTATTACTTCTAATGCCTAAAGATTGACAGTGTCAGACCGAGGGTTACGAAATAATTCGTGGTATGGGGTTAGGTTACATTCGTCATTAGCTGGAACATAATATAGTACTTTGTACAAATTAATGAAACAAATTTATATAAAGAGCCATGTATCAGCATCCTTTTAACATTAAAAACAAATTATATAGTATATGATACTTGCTAAATGTATCGAGGCTCAAAAAAAACTCCCATTACAGGGGCACATGAGTTTGGAGCGCGGTATACCATTTCAGGTATCATCCTCGTCATTTGAATGTGGCTGAAAATTCCGAGTATCAGTAGCTTCCGTGTTGCAAAGTGTGATGTTAATAAAATTAATCAATTAATTTAATTATATCTAAATTGTACTCTCTCTCTCTCTCTCTGCATCTTTTCAATCATCTAACGAGCTTTTCAAATGTGAAGCTAAATTAATTGAAAATAAAATGAAAACAAATTATTACTCAAAAGCACTTCTTTATTTTTTATATTTGAATTTTTTTATGATAATATCTCCAAGAATTCTAAATTTATACTTGTTTAGAAGCAATAACACAGTTACCAGGAATACTAACTTTTCTAGGAATTACCACTAAGAATATTACTTCTACTTGTCATCTCTTAAACTTTGCTCGAATGTTTCTCGAGTTAAACAGGGTGAAAAAAATCTCGAATTAAAGCAAAAACTCCTCGTATTTACTTCGTGTTAATTAGGGACCATATTCTTAAACCTTTCGTCGAAAGCAATTAAAAGTGACAGTTTCTAAGAAAAAGAAGGTTTCTAGAAAAATCTCTGAAATTCGGAGCCGTAAAGGCCACACGCGTGTTCATAGAATTTCAGTTTCAGTATCTCTGAGTTATAAAATTCAAAATTAACAGCGGAACGATAAAATGCATGCTAAAACCTCTTAAAAATATTTTATTATAGGTCACGCTCTCGGGTAGATTAAAACTTCCCAGTAATAAAGAGAGTATAAAGTTTTAAGAAAGAAATCGTAATATTACTTGATTACAATAAATTTTTTCTATGAAAAAAATTATTGAAACATTTCAATGATTATGAAGAATGGTTTACAAAGAGTAACCCTTATCATAATTTTTTAAAAATTAGTATATTTATAACATTTAAGTGGCATAGTTATGCTCTTTTAATTACGTAAAAGTAATATGGGAAAATTATAGTATAACCCTTGTCGCACACACATATTTTCTGGTCCACTTCCATTTTTGTTTTTCAAAATCTTCTGTGGTTTTTGTTTGTTTGTTTGTTTCGTTAACTTAAATAGTCCGGGTGATCTAAATTGGCCAAAGATTGCTTCCTCTTATTGCAAATTCATTCTTAAGATATCTGTCTACGTTCGGAGGTAAGTTTTCTAAAATGCCCATGCGAATAGTAATTTATGTTATTTTATGACTAAAATTAATAACTTAAATTAATTAACGTATCAATCAGGAAATTAAAGACAATTTAAATTCATTGAAATATATTTAGGTAAAATTTGATGAAATTTACACCGAAATTTAAAACTTTCTACATGGAATTCAATGCCATATATTTGAAATATTTTTACGCAATATATTTAACACAGTTATGAAGCAACGAACTAATATCTAAAATATATGTACAATTACTAAAAATGTATCGCTCATTGTACATTTCCTATAAAATTTTTTTATAAATGCATGGTGTTCGTAAAAAATAGAAATAAAATAAAATTGAAAAAAATATATTGATGTTACTGATAAATCTTTACTTTCTTGCCTTTATCATACTTCAAATAACATGAATACAAAATATGAAAATAAACATTCATAAATTTTTAAGATATCAGATTTTAAGTAACATAACTCTGGCAAGAAAACTATGATCTTCATAAAAGGCATTTAAAGTTTTGATTCGTATTATACTAAAAAATAATGCTTAATATCAGATATTTTAAATTAAACACTTTTATTTCATAGACATACATCATTCTCTATCTTATTAAAGTTTTCTTTCTGGCTGCTCGATTATTTCCCTACACAATATAGCTATATATATATATATATATATATATATATATATTATATATATATATATATATATATAAGAAACGTATTTAGAAACGTAGGCCTTAAGAATTTTCCTAATTCTCTTACTCTGATATATTTGCTTCACCCGGAGTGGCTAAGCTAAGCCCCGCCCTTCCGCCTGGTTCACTGTTAGACGTCTTTTTAATGTAGGTTTTAAATTTTTATCTTGATTTTCAAATTTGTTCAAATAAATATTTTAACTGAAGCATTTCCTAATATTTGGGGCAAAAAAACATTACATATTTGCCGAATTAGGATATTTAAAACCCTTCGAAGCATTGCTCAACAGTTTGTCTATCTGAAAGAAGAAGATTTAAGATTGTTTTATCAATTGTTATCAATTACAAATAAAGCTGTCCAGTGTAGCCCCTCTTTCGATTTCAACGGAAGAATTTACGAATAACACAATTCAGTCATGGTGATTTAGTGAAGACAATTCATCTTGAAGAGGGTGATATAATTAGCTTTCTACAACACAATGCGATATTGCCGATATTCTTCGGACAGAACTATTAAATCAAAGAACGAAAACTAGCTGCATTGCCAATTATGTCATTCTTTGTTCGCAACTTACCTTTGACAGAACTTATGTGGAATCTCTTAGAACATTTTTTTCTGGGGTTCTATTTTTTAATAACTACCTAATCTGAAACTATACTATTGTTACCTATCGATAAAGCTTGATCAAGTTTCGAAACTCCCTTTCAGTCTAACGCCTTTAGTTCTCAACATGCTTAAGTGATGGTCCTCCTGGAAGACTGTTTCAATAGTCAATCCTTATAGGGTTGTGACGTGTTTTATCAACAATCTTTCTAATAATCCTTTCGGGAAATTTTTCTTTAACTATGGTTTGAATTTAAAACCGCCTCAGTAGAAATAACTTGATTTTATGCTAAATGAATGCTATTTAAACCCTCTCAAAGGGTGTGTTAGAGTTAGTTGTCAATCCGTATGTTATCATTCAAGAAGGTTAAAAGAATTTTCGTTCGGAAAGGGAAGTATAAGAAAATAGTTTTGAAGAGGACTGTAGAGCCTAGGAAAGAAGACAATGATCTATCTACAAGCAGATCAAGAGATAAGTGTTAATTTGGTTATCTCATAAGTTTAAAGTAGGAAACTTATTAGGATTGTTCCCACGGTTCGGTCATTAAACTTTCATTAATCATAAGTTGGTCATTCAAATATAAAAAAGTAATTATTTTATAACAATGTCTGTTTCTTCTGTGTCCCAAACTACACCTGCAACCTCCGGTTACGACATTGTGAGCATGAGCTTCCTGGATTAATCATAATTACTGCATTAGATTTTTAGCAAACTTACATGTAACTAAAATTTTTGAAATTTAATATTAATGCAAATGAATGGAAACACGAAGAAGAAATAGCATGTGTAATTAATTATTATTGAAGAAAACTTGAAGTACATGAAAGCCATGTCATAAATAAGGGGACATCATTCAATTATCAACAGGA
>BMAO01001881.1:0-43818 GCA_019973975.1 Trichonephila clavata
AGGATCCGTATTATTATCACAGGCTATTGATTCTCACCTTCCCGTTTTACTATCTGATCTGTATCTTAATTAGATTATTATTGTGTCTGCTCGATATTTTGGTAACAGTAAAATAAGTTGTGTGAATCATGTCTGTTGATTATTCAGTTTCTCCCACACACCTAGCCGGGTCTGCGGGTAGACAAGGGGTTTCAGAGGGAAGCAGGAACCGACTGGCATTACAACTTATTTGCTGGTTTTGTCTAAGAAAGGTCTCTGAGTAGTATTGATGGCTGAATTTTAAGCTGTACAGTTGAAACAGATACAGGGTCCGGCATATTAACCCCCCCCCCTTGTTTCAAAAGCAGTTACAAACAAACAAAACAAGATACGGAGAAAAGTCTTTTATTTGTGAACAACAAATACGATGCCATTCTACATTAAGTGATTTTAAAAATTATGTCCACTAAATTGCGTCTTCCAATGGATACACATTGACGAAGTCGTTTCCGAAAGTTCTTCAGAACATTCCGCTTGGCGCTGTTTTGATTTCGTCTGATGAGGCCCACTTCCACTTGTCAGACACTGTGAATAAACAAAGTTTTCGCTACTAAGCAGCAGATAACTCTCAGCTGCCTGCTTCACTAACGTCCACTTTGCTGTTCTCGTGTGACAGTTTGGTGCACCGTTGCTGAAATTGGTGTGTGGGGGTCCTTATTTTTTCGAAGAAGATAAATTAACGGTAACGATTACTTTAGATCGCTACTGCCCCGTGATCGAGACCTTCCTCCGAATAAAGTTAAACCAGTTTCTTGGGGGACCATGAAGAAGCAGAAATCTGGTTCCAACAAGACATAGCCCAAACTCACACTTCGCAGCGTTCGCTGTGCATTCTGAGAGAGTTGTTTCCTGGATGTCTTCTCTCTTTGCAAAGAGGAATCACCTGGCCCCCAAGGGAAGTCACCTGATTTATCGCCTGAGATTTTTTTTCTTTCGCGACACTTAAAGGTGCAAGCCTACAAACATGGTCTTACAATCCTGCAAGCACTAAAGGAGGCAATCACCCAGAGAGGGGCTGCAATTACACTGGAAATGACTCGAAGAACCATGGACAACTTACGGGAAAGACTTCGTAAATGTGTACCCATTGGAGGGTGCCATATAGAGGACATAATTTTTAAAACCGATTAATGTAAAACGGCATCGTATTTGTTGTTCACCAATAAAAGACTTTTCTCTGTATCTTTTTTTGTTAGTTTGTAACTGCCTTTTGAAACAGGGAAGATTAATATGCCGGACCCTGTATAATGACCATGGTAACCTAGTGGTTTTGCTCATGAATTCGTGGCCAGCATTGCTGAGTCACTGGTCAGGGGTCTGATGTCACTGAAGACAGTTTAGCGCAGAGAAGGTGATGCACGTTAAGTTTTCGAAGCTTCTCACGCTGGAGTAGTGCAGATGATAATGGGGTGCCGACTCAAGTGTTGTCCTTCTCACTTGAAGCTGGTCCAAAAATACGAGTTAGCAGTACCCTCACATTGCTATAGTGACAGGTAATAAATACTCACTCGCTTGAAACAGATGCAGTAATTCTTCTATTTAAGGAAATAATGTGTTTCAAGAAAGCGCGATGTACGTTAACTCTTTCGAGGCTCAATTCCTCCCGTAGGTGGGTGTGGTAGTTTGAAGAGAAGGGTGCCACCTTCACTGTCATCCACGTTACTAGACCAAGGTTTAGAATTACAAGGCCCTTTGGCATTAGCCCTCGTGTTACTTAATAGTGGAGTCATTCACCACTGAAGCGACTATGATGATTGACCTCACTTATGGTCAATTAACGGCACAACTCTCCAACTAACCACGCCACACCTATTGATGACTTGAGCCGACAGATTTAATAGATCTAGCGCAGTCTTCAGTGCATCGAAGCCAATATAGGATAACGCTCCTTATTCGCATCTTGACCACTTGACTACTGTGGCCACGTAGTTAAGTGACAAGTGACTTGACCTGGCTACATGTCAGGATTTTCAAACTCAGTTTAATTTAACTTGCTGCAGCCACTATTATTCCACACTATCTTTTTTTGGGAAAATGGTCTCGAACCCACGGTTCGATCTGAAAACCTCCAGGCTTGTAGCTCGTGGTTAAGCCCATTCGAAACGTTGAACACAATATAAATGGAAAGTTACTTTAAAATAAAATAAAATTTAAACAAGAATGTAAATGTATGCTTGATATCACCCTAAAGAAATTTAAACCATTTTCTAACCTAATGATTAGTGAGCGAGTGAGTGAATATTTACGTCGCACTGTTCAGCTTCACGAGGGATTTTGGCGACGGACCTCGTAATTTTGAACTATGGTCAAGTGACGAGGATGACGCCTGAGCTGACACCCCTCTCTTAACTACCACACCACACCAACGGGAGGAACTTTAAGCTCTTGATAGATTTAATGAGCATCGCTTCCTTATACGGCTGGTCTTCAGCAGTACTAGGCTCAAACTAAACCTAATGGTTAGGACAGTGGTTAAAGCTTGATCGGTGAAAAATTATTAGTTAAATTATGGATTAGGTAAGTGAGTGAATGACTGTTAACGTCGCACTGAAAGGAAACACGAGGTCTATTGGCGACGGACCTCGTAATTGTGAACCATGGTCAAGAGACGAGGACGAACACTTGAGCTCGCACCCTCTCTCCTAATTAGCACACCACGTCAACTGGAGATCATTCACTCTATACATACTTAACATGCATCAATCCCTTACACGGCAGGTTTTCAGGGGCACTAGGGTTCGAACTAATGGCAGGTCGGTCACGGGTCATGGACCATAACCAGTAGGCTACTGTGGCCATGGTGGCCGCAGTAGCCAAGTGGTCTAGTCTTCGGATCGTGGCTAGCGTGTCATGAGTTCGATCCCAGTACTACTGAAGACCCGCCGTGTAGGGGAGCGATGCACGTTAAATCTGTCGAGAGCTCAAACGTCCTCCCGTTGGTGTGGTGTGGTAGTTAGGTGCCAGCTGCGTCACTTGACCATTTTTCAAAATTACGTGGACCGTCCCCAAAAAGTCCTAGTGTAGCTGAACAGTGGGACGTTAATATTCACTCACTCACTCACTACTGTGGCCATGAGGATAAAAGAAGAGGGGGTTCTACAGTAGGGATTAAAATCTAGAAAATATCATAATCTAGAATAATAAAAATTTTTGTTTAGATAAATCATAACCAGGATATCAAAATCTTTGTTTGATTTCAGTTTGAATCGGGAAAATTGTCAAGTTAACTTTTGGTTCAACCTTACCGCTTGATCAGACTTGAAATCACGAGATCCATAACCACTTATCCCATCTATCTGATTTAGCATTTTCAAGGGAAGCAAAAAAATGTATTCGTAGTCAGCATCTTAACCAATGAGTTCTTGAGGTGGCTAGTAATTAGATCAAAGTTATTGTAACGAATATTTTTATTTATATTCTTTGTGTGTAGAGATATTACCTGGCTTCCTCTCAGATTTGTCTTTACTGTACCTTAAAGAATAAGTTATTTCAGTATACAGTTATATTTTTTTTAAGAAAAAAGGTTTATCTGTTTTCTTTTTCAGATTTCTTTTGGAGCATGGATGATAGATTGATTATTTTTTGCTTTTAACCAGAAACAGAAAAAGGCCTGTTGGGCCTGTTTGAATTCGTTATTTCGAATCACGCTCAGACGACAAGAACGGCACCTGAGCTGGCATTTCGCTATTTTGGCTTTCACATTACGCCACCTAAAGAGATTTTGATATTTACAGATTTAACCTTTCCGCCCTAGCCTAGTAGTCATGAACGCAAATTCTAAGGCAGCATTGTCGATTCCTGATGCCATTGAAAACCTGCTTGTAGAGGGTCTGATGCTCGTTAAATCCGTCGTGGCATAAAGTTCTCAGATTGTTGTGGTGTGGAAGTTGGAAGAGTTGGGTGTCAGCTCAGGTGCCGTCCTTGTCACTTGGCCGTGATTCAAAATTACGAGCTTCATCTCCAATAGCCCTCGCGTTAGTTTAAGCACTCACTCTGCAGATTTAACTTATATTAGTCCCTCTATATGGTGGTTTTTGGAAGGGTCCTGCATTTGGCTACCCTTCGGTTGTGAATTATTTTCTTTATCAATAACCATGTTTCCACGCCTCCTGTTGGATCGTCATGGAAATATAATTATAACTGCAATCAGTATTGCCAAACCTCGCTCTAATTGAATCAATCATTCAATTGTACCTAAATTGGCCGCACTTTTGGTATTGTTGTTTATGTTGATGAACTGGATTTTCCTTAAATTTGGGAATTTGATTTATTTGTGCATGCCATTGATTCGAACTGTTGATAATTTGATTCGAACTGTTGATAATTTGATTCGAACTGTTGATAATTTGATTCGAACTTTTGACAAATTGATTCGAACTACTGACAAATTGATTCGAACTACTGACAAATTGATTCAAACTACTGACAAATTGATTCAAACTACTGACAAATTGATTCAAACTACTGACAAATTGATTCAAACTACTGACAAATTGATTCAAACTACTGACAAATTGATTCAAACTACTGACAAATTGATTCAAACTACTGACAAATTGATTCAAACTACTGACAAATTGATTCAAACTACTGACAAATTGATTCAAACTACTGACAAATTGATTCAAACTACTGACAAATTGATTCAAACTACTGACAAATTGATTCAAACTACTGACAAATTGATTCAAACTACTGACAAATTGATTCAAACTACTGACAAATTGATTCGAACTTTATGAAAAAAACCCGAACATTTAAATTCTTTGAAACTGGCATTGATGGAAAAACTGCCTTATGGCATGCATTATTTTGATACATAGGCTGCAATATTCGAATGATTTTAACTGAGTGTTGTTCAAAATGATATAAATGTTTTAATGTTGATGCAAGAACTGGCATTAACCTTCTCGTTCGAAGATGATCTTTCAAACAAGTTATTCAGATAAGATTATTTAAAAAATGTTTCATTAAGGAAAAGATTTATAGTTATAACTGTGCATGTTATATTTTTTCTGGTGCTTTTATTTTATATAACAAAAATAATTGTGCGTATATCGATCAGTAAGGTATAAAATTGTTTTGCCAAGTTGTATATTTTCACCGAGTCGGGCAATAATACTACAATAAAATTACCATGATTGTTATCGTTTGGTAATATGATTTCTATAATGCTTAAGAATATAATTGTTGATTTTAATTGATTTATAGATTTCGCTGATTTCGGCCATTATAAAAGTGTTGGATATGAAAATTGTTTAAAAAAAAAAGTAGATAAGCGAATTTTTTGATTGCGTAGTATATTCCTGCCATCAGGTTTATTTTTGTACAGGTAGCAAATATTAAGAAGACTTATAATTTTTTCAGAATCCACAATCACTCATCTTTTTTTTTCTTATTAATTCTTCTAACGTGCTCAAAAGACTTATCTTTTAAAATTTTTTTATTTCAATCATTTTTTCTTTCGACACATTTAGAAATTTCTCATAATCTATTTTTCAATCCTACTATTCATTTTTCAGTGCCATTTTTTATTCGAAATGTAAAAACAATTCTTGTTACTTCACTATTATTTTTAATCATTCTTAAGATTTTACCTTACTCTATTGTCTTCATCCATTCCTTAAAGTTTCAATTATTTTTGCACCTTAAAGCCATTTAATATCGGCCATTTTGAATAAACAGCTACTTGCCACTTGGCGCAATTAAATTCGAACTAATTGGGCTTTGGCGGGTAGCGATAGCAAATGAATTCTAAGAGAAGTAAGTATAGGATTAAAGCAGATGATTATAAAAATTTTTGGGCTCAACTTTTGAAATAGGTCATCAAACTATCTCATGGGTTACCACTGAAAGCTACCATCCTACTGGTTACTAAAAAACAAAAGTCACTGGAATAAATTCTTTATAGAGCAATAAAAAAATCGCCAAATATGAAGTGCGTTCTATATTTTAATATACATAATTGTTTTAATATCTTTTGTGTAATGGAGAAATGAAAGAGTGAAGAATGGGGCCGAGTTAAAAATTGCTGTAAAAACCTGATCAAAAGCAAGATAAACTTGAACAAATATCTAAAACCTTAGTACATAATTATAATGTAAAACAGCTACAAAAATATTATATTATTTATCGTATGAGTTGTTGATATTTTACTGTGTTCCTCCTTATAATGTAGTTCACTTATTTTTTAAAAAAATTTTTTATGGCTGATTTTTTTAGTGATGCCACTATTGCATTGCTGAATTATCAGGATTTCACAAGGAAAATTAATTTTCGTACCGGTATAAAAACTATATACATAAATATTTATACAGACATAGCTTTCAAATTATAATTAATTTAAGAAGGAACATATTTTTATAAAATTTTATATTTTTATTATCTAGTACCAACTGGATAATTTTTTGTTAAATGCTACTAATTGGTACTTTTCCTTTTCGCCGGTACAAATCTCGCCCAGCAGGATGTATTGGCGACAACATACAATGTACACAGAAAAGAATGTTATAAATGTTAGTCCTCATCGGTTTTCATCTGTTTGTGATGTATTATGAAAAAGACTTTACTGATAAGAAAAGACCATGACTTATTTTGTAAATGTAGTGGTAAAAAAATTACCAGTGGGAATATTCTATTTGGTGTTGGTTGTATCATTTTTGGCGACATTATCGCTTGCGTCGGCGAAACGGAAAAGAACCTACTAATTTAATAAGATGTACTAAGCGCTTTGTTTCTATGAATATACAATTTATAAACTGGTTTATTTTCTAAACACTTATTTAATGAAGGAATATATTTACATACAATTTTATTCTGCATTTCTCGCTCTAGATACGTTCATGTTAATGATAGAAGCTAAAGTATTTGCAAGGTTTCTTTGATCCTCAGATCCCTATCACAAGAACATTAAAAGCATTTCGTTAGTAATTTAATTATATCATTGGAGTCTTATTTATCGAGAATTCCTTTGACTAGACACATCAGATGAGTATTTCCTTTCTATGAAACGTTAGCAACAGATAGGGGTATTTACCTTAACTCAGAAGAGTTAATTGAGCATAGCCAGCTTCACGAACAAACTATTTGGACGTTAATGTAAAGACTTTGCTACCTTCGAAAGCAATTATCTCAGTTTTAGTGGATTAAATGCAAGTCTGGGAATGCTCGTTTTCGTATATATTGCTTAAAATACGCCACCGGTAAGGTTGTTTTTGAAATTTTAAGTTGTGTTATCTTTAGGGGTAGTTATACTTCTCTCTGAATTAAGTCTTTGACAAAATGTTAACTTTTTTGGAGGGATATTAGAGCATGGAAGAACTTTTCAATGTGTGGTACAGAGTGAATATTTTATTGTAACACGAGGGTATTGGTGACGGACCTCATAATTCTGAAACCATGGTTAAGTGACGAGAACGACACTTTAGCAGGCACCCTCCTCGCCAAAGGGAGGACTTTGATTCTCGACATATTTAACGTACAACAGGCCTTATACATAGCACGTGTAGCCACGGTAGCTTAGTTGTCAAGGTATTGGACTTGTGTATCATGAATTCGAGCCTAGTACCACTGAAGACCCACCGTGCAGAATTCTGATGGACTTTAAATTTGCGGGGCTCAAATGTTTTCCCATTGGAGTGGTGTGGAAGTTAGGAGAGGACGTATCAGCTCAGGTGTCGTCCCTGTCACTTGACCATGGTTCAAAATTTCGAGTCCCGTCGCCAAAAGCCCTCGAGTATAGCTGAATAGTGCGACGTTAATATTCACTTCCTCACTCACTCTACACAGCGCGTTTTCAATGACACTAGGCTCGAACTTATAACATGCTGGCCACAAGTACGTAGCCATGACCACGACCACTAAGATACCACCACCCTCATGTGTAGTACAGATTAAAGCCTGATTTAATTCGAATTTAAATAACGCTAGTATATTCTACATTGGTAGACTTGCAATTGATGCGGAGCAACACAGGGTATTATGCCTTTTATTATAATTTTTTTAAAGTTAATAAATATGAGTATTTAATTTTTTGTGTAAAAAAACACAGCCATTTTTTATGGATTTATTACTCAGTGTTTTATTCAAAAGATATCTGAAGTTACGGTGCTTCGGACTTGTTTTTGAGATATGTCAGTCTATTACGAGATGACATGTATTATTTGCAATCTAATAGTAAATGATCCAAATCGTTTGTACAATTACGTGTGCTGCACGTTATAGTATTCTGTAAAATTAAAGTTCGAAATAGCCTTGTGGCCATCGTGCTATGAGCTCGAGCCCTGGTTCTATTGAAGATCCGCAGTGTAGAGGGGCTGATTCATGATATGAGTGGCGTAAGGTACACCCCCGCACCGCGGGGGCCTCAGGGCTCTAGGGGGCCCAAAGCCTGATTGCCGCCAAGCCTGATTGCCTACCCTTTGAAAAATCCAACTTGGGGGCCCGAAACCTGACTTTGCAGGGGGACCCAAATGTTCTCTTTTACACCACTGCATGATATATTCCAGGGGTTGGCAACCTTTTAGTTGTGGTGTGCCATACCAATTTACCAATAGGATTCAGTGCGTCAAACAGTAGGATATTTTTGAAACAATTTGGTTCCCATAATAATGCATGTAGTGTTAGAGAATAAATGTCAATAATATGGATTTATAGTTTTATTGCGTATTAATGTCGCATCATTTAATGATATTTCTTAACATAAAAATAAACATTAAAAAATATAACGATAACTTAAAAAAAATAAAAAAAATAAAATTGTACATATATTATGTATCTTTAAACAATTATTAAAATAAGAAATTGACAACATAAAATATAAGTATTTCTCTTCATTATAGTTAAATAAAAATTTTAATGCGAACCTAGTGTTTGCTCAGTTCTACTTTTGTATCATAAATTCGGGGGTGTAATTTGTGACTTTAAATTTGACAGGGTTTTGAACATTCAGTTGTTAAACAATTTCTTTGCGGAATCGAAATATTTTTCATATGATAAAGGAAAGGTTTTTTACTTGTTACATATGTAGAATCCAAAGCGGAAAGCAGAGTGTATGTAATTTTCTCTCTGCAAACAATTAAATCTCTCCATCAATGACATTCATTAAATTACAAAATAACTGTAAATTTATCTTTAAAGTTATCTTTTAGATTTTTTCGGGATTCCGTAAATGTCCATAATTTTGAAAATGTTTGTCAAACAAGGTCCCTTACAAATTTATCAAATTCCCTCCCCTCAAAAATTGACAAATTTGTTGAGTAGTGCAGAGTGCTACTGAGAATTGTACCGTGTGCCACAGGTTGCGGACCCTTGGAGTATAGTATTAGTTATACGAGTAATTTTCGATAGTTTAAAAGTTCAATCTACATTATGTATGTATCGCTTATGCCTGTACATACATTATGTATTTTTGTTGTTGTGGCTAATCCTCAGTCTGTCTGACGGAGTCAGACAAGACCCAAACAAGACCATTGATTCTTATGAAGTCCAATACCAGGAGGGTAGAGGAAAAAAGATCCTCCCTCGAAAGTCCCAAGCAGTCCAAGATGTGATCTGGAGAGGCTTGCCGAGTCTTGCACTTGGTGCAAAGAGCAAAAGTCTTCCTGCCTCCACGAAAGGAAAGACGCTTTAAGTGGCCTCTTTTCAATCTAGAGATTGCAGTCTGAGAGGCTCGGCCACATTTAAGTAGGAATGAGGATCCTGGATGTTTGCTTTCATACCAGTGATGGTTGAGCGGGATCCTCCACTCCTTTAAAATTTCAGATTTAACCCTAAATTTTGATGTTCAGAGTAAGTGAGGGTTGAAGAGATAGGTGGAGAAGCATTACAACCCTCTTTAGCTAGGAGATCCGCTTGTTCATTTCCAAAGATGTTAACATGGGATGGAATCCACTGGAAATGAACATCATGGGACTCTGATATTTGTGAAAGTTTTTGAAGTAGGGAGACTTATGTATTTTTAAACATATTTATTAAAATAAGAAATATACAATAAAAAATATAAGTATTTCCCTTCCTTCATTTCTTCCTTTTTGTTCAATAATCGCTCTACACACTTTCATATCGCAAAATTAGGGATATAATTTGTGACTTTCAATTCGACACCATTCTGAGCATTCAGTTGTTAAGCAATTTCTCTCCTGACTCGAAATATTTTTCATATGAGGAAATTTTTCTTACCTAGATAATGTAGAACCAAAAGCGGAAAGCATAGTACAAGCAATTCTCTCTCTTAAATAATTAAATCTACTGCAATGATATTCAATAACTACAAAATAGCTGTAGATTTATCTTCCAGATTTTTTTCGTATTACCTTTAATTTCCAAAAACCTAGAAAATATTTGTCAAGAAAGTCTGTTACGAATTGATCAACTTACAAGCACTCAAAAATTGACAGATTTGTAGAGCAGTGTATAGTGCCACTGAGAATTGTGTCGCTAGTCATAGGTTGTCTACCCTTGATATATACGGTGGCTCAAACCTCCCGTTTGTGGGGTTTGGTAGTTGAGAGAGGGGATGGTGGCTCAGGTGTCATCCTTGTCACTACACCACAGGGTTGGATCCTAGCAGAACCGACACTCTTGGCGTGAATTATTTTGGTTGGTGATAGTTGCGCCATCTTGGTAACCTTACTTTGATACACCAGATATGGTAAACCTAACTATATCTGGAATTTTCGTATTTCACCATTTTGTCGGGTGGGCATTTCGAATTTCGTCATTTTGTTCTTGTGCACCTGGCTAGAAGTATGGCTGCTTGTATGAGTGATTATACCTTAGAATTTTTTTACTTAGTTGAATGCGAAAGATAAGAAGGAATTGTTTGAATGGTGTATGAAGGAAGGGTTGATTACTTCGAATTATGAATATCCTAAGTGTAATGAGCGAATGGGATTATACGAACGAAAAAGTGTTGTTTTGGATGGATTTGAATGGAGTTGTCGAAAAAAAAGGTGTGAAAAGGTATCCCTCGTGGTGCTTCACTGTGCTATGCAACTTAATATCAAATAAAATATCTCCTTTTTTGCTAATTTAGAAACATCACGGCAGAATATTTTCCCAAATATTAAAATATTTGCTTAAATAAACCTTCTCCTTGATATTTTTCTAAAACTTTTTGTTGTAGTTAAGTATAGTTATTTCATTTGAAACAATTCAATCAAAGTGGATTCATGTGGACGCTTTTGATAAGGATTTAAGGTCACGAACTCTTGCCCGGAATTGCTTCTGTCGAAACACGAGTTCGGACTCTGATGCCAGCAAAGACTCGACGTGACTGATGGGCATTAAACACTCTGAGGTTCAAAATCCTCACATTGGTATGTTGTGGAAGTTTGGAGACTGGAATGCTTAGTCAAATGTTATCCTTTGACCAGGTTTCAAAATCATGAGGTCACATATTATAATTTGAGAGGAACGTGGGTAGCCAGTGATTAGAGCATCGGACGCCAGACCGGAAGGCCAGGGTTCGATGCCCGATGTCACCAAATACCCTCCGAGTACACACGGAGTACGTGCTTGTTAAATCAGGGGGGTCCGAAAGTCTTGTGGGCGGCCATAGCAGTAACCATGGATGCAGGGGGCTGGAGAATATTCCCTCCCCTCCAGTTCCATGCCTAAGTTGTGGAGGTGGCGATAGGTGGTGTCGCCATCCATCGTGTATGAACCGAGCCAAATCGTTCTGTCTCCTGCATGGTGCTCAAAGCTAAAAGCTAATGACAGACGTACACCTAGTCCCTTGCCACAATGAATTTCGTGGACCTCGATCTGACACCGTCAGACAGGTGGCATTAGAAACATCAACAACAACTAATAATTTGAAACCGAATTTTATAAAACCAGGATTGTAACGTTTTCCCACCTCGCAGCT
This sequence comes from Trichonephila clavata, assembly GCA_019973975.1. NCBI lineage: Eukaryota > Metazoa > Arthropoda > Arachnida > Araneae > Nephilidae > Trichonephila > Trichonephila clavata. The sequence continues at coordinate 11,909 of BMAO01001881.1, forward strand.
GCAAGATAGGCTTCCCTATGCAGAGAGCATTTCACCGTTGATATTCACTTGTGCACCCCTACAATATAGCACGATATTTTCATCTAACATCACGCGGACAACCGATGACCATGACAAAAACACACTCCACCTGCGAGCTGACCCTCGAGTGAAATTCGAGGTATAAGAAGGGACCACCCCACCCCCAAAGACAGCGGAAAACAGTCCGTTTGAAACACTCGAAACGAGATGTTGTGTTTGCTTCCTCATTCACCAAAAACCTATTCTGTAGTATTGAAATACTCAATAGTTTGAATAACTTGTATCTAAATGTAAAAATTGCAGTTAATAGGTGTAGTCGTAATAAATCAATTTGGTTTCTGAAGTCTTATGCTACTCGTTAATTTCCCCAAAAATTTGTTTACTATTGCAAAGCTGTAAGAAGAATTCGTAACTTAAGCAAAGTGCGGCATTTTGAAATATTGAATTCCGACTTTTTGATTAATAAATTGCCATTTCATTTTTTATTATATATGTGTTTGATAGCAAATCGAACTAGATTCTAGAATTCAATTATGGGGGGCATATACCAGATGGTGGGTAACTTGAGTCAAATAAGACTAGACGTCTTTCAAAAAATGATACGTTTATTCTACTGAGGATGGCACATTATGATACATAAAGATTAAGCGTTCGGCTACCGCCAAGAGCACAACCAGTTTTGAATATATTGGTCAGCTCGCAGACTGACGTCACAAATTTCACTTTACAACAACATGAATACACAAAAATCAAATTCTTTTTTTTACCATGTTTTTATTAACTCGGTTTCTTGTCTGTCCGGGTGGAATTTTGTAATTGATTTTAAACTAACTTCCCGATAAGGTAGATACTTAAAATTTAGACCATAGCTCAGAAGTGGGATGACAATGCATGGAAATGTGAAAAAAAGAGTTCTAGTCTCGAAACTGGGCCCCCGAAGAGAAGAGCCCGTTTTCGACAGGGGCCCAGTAACTTCGAAACTTAGACGAATTTAGACTAACAAAGGCCCAACTGTCGACAGGACGTGTCAAGTTGCTTCGGGGTATTCAATTTCGTGACTTTGGGGTCGAAGAGGGGCCCCCAAATTATAAGACGTTTTCATTAACTCGCTTTCTTGTATGTTTGTTTGGGTGAAATTTTTTAATTGACTTAAGCTAACTTCCCGATGAGCAAGAGACTTGAAATTTGGACTATAGCTCGGAAGTATAATGCGCATGAAAATGGCTATGAAAATGCATGACAGTGCATGAAAATGGCTATAAAAACATGGTACATAATTTTTTTTTATTAAGAAAATTATTCAGAAATGTTGTAATAAAGTTTCTGCAACGTGAAATATTTGCAAGAAATTGCGTATATGATTAATAACTTTTAAATAATAATTTAATAAAAAAGAAGGAATGTTTTATTTTTTTCTAATTGGTTTATTAAAAATACTCATATAACTTACTAGGCTAAATCAATAAACACATGTATTTAAAAGCATAAAGTATCACTCTATTTTAATTCTCTAACTTTAAAAGTTTTACAGTTTTTCATATTTTGAATTCTTGATCTAACTTTCGAAAGCAAACTAAAAACTAAAAATCTATTGACGCGAAGAAAATGAACTGCCGGAAATATTTATCATTTTTTTCATAAACTCTACAACAGATTTGCATTTTCCCAAATAAACCGTATTTTGCTTAGAAATATTTCTTTTCAATTCTGATTCTTTCAGTTGTAGGTACTGCACAGTTAAAAATTTTACACTAACATAATACGCGTTAATACTAATATAATATATCTTCTATAAATATAGCACCTAGCGGTTTTCTTAAATGCAGGAGTGGCTGTCCGAGCAAATGTTTCCTGAGAAAGCCTGTTTACTGTAATTTTTATCGGTGAAATACTCAAAATTTTCCCTGCTTTATCTGTGCTCAACGCCATTCGTATAAAATCTAGCAAATTGAAATTGAAGTAAACATACATGATTTAAAAGACTATTTCAATTTTTTTTTTATATATTTTGCATTCCTTTTATTTATAGTCAAGATCTTTGTATTTCCAAAAGTAAAGCTTAGATTTAAAAATGTTAATTTTTTTAAGAACACTTAAAGAAGAGCAGTTTTGTTCAAGGTGTACAAGATTCTTAGTTTGCGCAATTATGGTTTTGAATATCCCTCTGTTTTGATTGTACTGAAGACTTCTAAAAGTCTTTCTTTGAAAGTCTATTATGTGGAACAATATAAGTTATACATTTCCACTTGGTTTGGAAGGTTTTTACAAAGCCTAGTAAATATAAAAAAAGATTTAAAATCAAATTGCCTTGTCGCCGTGTTTGTTCCGCTCACTATTTCTCTTTACATTTTTCGAAATAATTATGGCATGCGAATGCGAACTTTTTAATTTGTCTTTGTTCGGAATAAAAGCTTTAAAGTTCTATATTTCTGTCTTCAAAGTTCGAAATGTATGAATTTATACATCTGAAATTAACTGAAGAAGAAATGTGCCTAAAAAATTCTGAATAACACATCAGGTTTTTAGTAATTATAGGAGAAATCTTTCCATTGTGAGGCTAATTCCCAAAGAAGAGAAAAACTTGCTCGTTTGTGCCGTTTCTTTTCTCCTCTATACACATAATACACGTGCCTATGTGAAAAAAGGTGGCACTGGGGAGCGAATTGAGTAACTTTCAGTCGACTGTTGAGGGGTTAATATTTCAAATTACTGGGGTGGTTGTCATATGAAAACATGAATTTTCATTTTGAATTTATGCCCTTGTTTGATGACGATTCTTGGATTAGTAAGCTACAGCAGTGCCAAGAATACTCCTAATGGAGATTTTTTTAACTAATTGCTTTTATGGCATGTTACTTTCCATATCATTATTAGTCTCCATAATAAGTTTAGTGACATTGGGGGAATTAAGTCAGTTACATGTGGATCTGAGTAGTGTCAGTTTAAAACAAATCACTCTGTATATTATTTTACCATGTTTTTATTAACTCGCTTTCTTGTCTGCCCGGGTGGAATTTTGTAATTGATTTTAAACTAATTTTCCGATGAGCTAGAAACTTGAAATTTGGACCATGTCTCAGAAGTGGATGACAATGCATGAAAATGGAAAAAGATAGTTCTAGTCTCAAACCCGGGTTTCCAAAGAGGCGGGCCCCGATTTAGACAAAGGGCCCCCTAACTCTGAAACTTACACGAATTTACACAAACAAAGACCACCTGTCAATAGCATCGGTCGAGTTGCGTCTACGTATACAATTTCGTGGCTCTGGAGTCAAAGAGGGGCCCAGGTCACCTTGTTTTTTTATTAACGACGTTTTCTTGTATGTCTGTCAGGGTGGAATTTTGTAATTGATTTTAAACTAACTTCCCGATGAGCTAGAAACTTGAAATTTGGACCATAGCTCAGAAATAGATGACAATGCATGAAAATGTAAAAAAAAAATTCTGGTCTCGAACTCACGCCCCCGAAGAGGGGGGCCCCGATTCCAACAGGAGCCCAGTAACTCCGAAATTTATACGAATTTACACGAACAAAGACCATCTGTCGATATCATGGGTCGAGTTGAGTCTATGTGTTCAATTTCGTAGTTTTCGGGTCAAAGAGGGGCCCCCAAGTTACCATGTTTTTATTAACTCGCTTTCTTGTATGTCTGTCTGGGTGGAATTTTGTAATTTATTTTAAACTAACTTCTCCCAATGAACTAGAGACTTGAAATTTGGACTATAGCTCAGAAGTAGATGAGAATGCATGAAAAGGGTTATAAAAACATGGTACCTAAAAATTTTTTTTTTTTTACTGAGAAAATTATTTTTAATTTATTATGTAATGAAATGCGAATTGTCCATTGTGACACACACACGTTAAGGATTAGTTTAAAATGTTTCGAACTGAATCCTTGGGTACACGTTGTGCTATTCTTATGGTAAAGATATTTTTAAATTAATACATTAAAACTACTATAGATCTTTGCTCAAAGGATAAAAAAAATTTTTTTTTTATTAAATACTTTGAAAAAAAAAATAAATGCCATGAAAAACTTGTAGTTCATTTTTCTTAACTAAGTCATTCAATGTGTAAGCTTCAAATGCTAGGTAAAAAAACAACAACAACCAAAAGTCAAAATGTAAGAAATAAAAGAAAATATTGAGTCAAATCATTATTAAAATGTTAGAAATATTTGAAGCGAATATAGTTAAAGGAGGAACATTCCGTTAAAATATGTCTTATAGACAGTGAGCAAACACACATTGATTACACATACCAGAACACTCTCCCAGAAAAAAAGATGTCTTTGTGTTATTATTGTGCAACTATTTATTAAGCGTGTCAAAATAACATTTTATCTTTTAGATGGCAATGGTTTCCATTGAAATGGCAGGCTATATGTTATGTAGAACATACAATGTATTGAATGCCGAATATTTAATCAGTCGCAACAGCGTCCATTAGCTATTAAATATACATGTGCTGCTTCTGTAGTTTGATTGGTCATTCAGCAGTAAGTGTGGCTCCCATCTGGCTGACGGCGTTCATTAGCCATTAAATGGACTCTTATGCTGTATTTGATCTTCGATTGGCCATTCGGCAATGTGTGGTGCCCGTTTGGCGGATGCTCTTAGCCAGGACTTAAATTGCAACTATCCTGAAAAATAAGGCTTGGGCTTTGATTTCAATTAAACTATATTTTCGAGGGAACAAGTAATGTTCTGACTTTTTGATTGCATTACATTTTAAGGTGCAAATAAACTCTGTTAACTAAATCAATTTTTATTGGAATATATTCCTTATTTCTTTTATTTTAATTATTCCCAACTAAGTTTGGAGCTTAACCTTTTAAAATTGATTTACCGAACACTGTACGGGCTACCGAAAGTTAGCCACAACAGTTTTGCACGTACAATGTATCGGAACTGATATTTTCTTCTTTCTATACTGGATTAGCTCACATTTTTAATTCTTACAGTGAGATTATTGGTGCTAGTGTGTTTTTAAGGGAGGCAATTTGTCGATGGTATTTTGTGGTGAAGGCAGGAGTTTAGATTCTTGAAAATGTTCGATAAATGATAGGGATTGGCAAAGCAATGAGCAATTTGTTGCTTGAGAGGAAATGAAAATCAAAAGATGATCCAAAAATGCCGATATTATCTCTGTCTCCATTGCAATGTTAGACTTTGTATTACACCATGCTTCAAATTATTTGGGCGTATATATATGCACGCACGCACACAATCCTCAACTGTTTGAAAAAGAGGTACGAACATGAATCTTTTTGTATGTATTAGAGAAATTCTCTTAAGATATATGAAATATTCTTCGTAGCAGTCAGAGCGTACTTATAAAAAGCAAACATTAAGAGGGTTTTGAGTTCCACAATTATAAAATAAAAATTGTGTGAAAACTATAAAGTCATAAATTAAAATAAAATTCTTCCATTTTCGCATTCTGTTAAGTAATATAATTAGTTATAGGCAATTTTAAAAAATGTGCCTTTATTTGGTACAATTTGGGCAAAAAAATTGACCACTAAGGCAAGGATGTCAAGCTCATAGGCTAACTTGGGCCAAACGAACAAGACTTAACTTGAGGTGGGCCAAAAAAAACTATATTTATAGAAACGTAGGTTTATTTCGAATAATACATTATAAAAACATATAAAAGAACAAGGAAAATTTAATGTTTACGTCCTGACACTTAACACCTCTTCTCTGCTACTATATTTCCTACTTTATTACATATAATTGAGTGCCGATATACTGGCCGGACAGCAAAAATATTTGTTGGGGGCCGCGAGTTTGACACCCCTGGCGGTGGCCGAGTGGTCTAGGCATCGGATCATGGCTAGCATGTCATGAGTTCGATCCTAGTACCACTAAAGACCCGCCGTGTAGCGATGCATGTTAAATTTGTCGAGAGCTCAAACGTCCTCCCGTTGGTGTGGTGTAGTAGTTAGGAGAGGAGGTGCCAGCTCAGGTGTCGTCCGCCTCACTTGACCATGGTTCAAACTTACGCAGACCGTCGCCAAAAGCCATCGTGTTGCTAATCAGTGCGACGTTAATATTCTCTCAATCTTTCTCTTGACACCCCAGGCTTAGGGGTTGATATGTTTGAATGAAAAGATAGTGTAATAAAATAACGTTTTTGAATTCCCAAGACGTAAAATGATAAATTGCTCCAAGCATTGAATGCATACGAACGTGTTTTGACATTGAGGAAATTTTACAGCCTGAAAAAAATGTTCAAAGATTAGGTTATATTCTTTATCTAATGATAAAGAAAATAACCTAATATTTGAGCATTTTTGAAGGAATTTTAAAGGGAAACATTAATAAGGAATTTTAAAGGGAAAAAAACCCCGAACGTATCAGATTACTTTAAAATAGTGGATTTAGTCAAAAATGTTTGATAAAATTTGGTAGAGGTTAATTTATTAGGCTTATAACTATACCACGCACGCAAGTGCGTAGGGTTTTTCTTTTCCATTTATTGAAACTAAAGTTAAAACTGTTTTATTAAAGAGCGGATTTCGACCCCAGCTATGGATATTGAAATGCAGTTTTTTTGTAACGTTGAAACGGCGACAGAATTTCTAAAAAATTACGATCATAGTTATCTGAAAGTTCTTTTGAATGCTTTGTGTAATATTAGCATTGTTTTAACCTTTTTTTTTCCAAAAAAATTACTGCATCATAAAAAAAATTACAACATAAAAATGTAACGATTGTTTATTAAGCGATTTCATATAATGACTGAGGTAAAATATTTCATGTAATGTGAAAATTTAAGTATCTCACATCTTAGGTCATTTAAAAATAAACAGCAATGTAACATATAAATGTTGAAAAATTGGAAATTCCTTCATAAACTTTGCATTCAGAATGTTTTTTTAAAGAAACTTCTTTCCGATTTTAATTTTTCATTGTCTAATTTATAACTTAAATCTAAAGACCACAAAAAAATCCTCATATCTCAATGTTTTATTAAATTTTAGAACCTAATCAGATACCTTAAATAATTTATCAATTTTTAAAAGGAAGACATTATGTGAAAAGAATGGCGTTTTAATGTATTTTGGGAATAATTCACGGATCATCAGAAAACATCGAGGTGTTAAATCTTTACTGAAATTCATTATCGGATTATCAGAATATTATAAAAAAAGTAAATTTCTTGCTGTTTTTATTTTTTATTATTTAATCAGTAGAAACAGAGCAAGTCGCTTTGTCACTTGTTACGGAATTTTCGAAAAATGCGAAAGTTTAACACGTATTGTGTGGTTCTTGTGTCAAATATGGATCACAGTTACGCAGTGACTGAGATCACGAGATTTGTTATCGTCCATATGAATTGCAATTTCGAAGCTTATTTTTCAATTCCTACTATTAGCTCTCTCTCTCTATAAATATATTTATATATATAGTTACTTGTTCAAGTTTTAAATCGTTAATAAAATACTTTCTGTTCATCCGATCAAGTTCAAATAATTTTTTAAAGCTTGTAGTGGATGACACTTGATATTAATACAGTTTTTTCAAATATTCATTAATTAATTAACGGTTAATTAATTGCCAGTTTTTAAAGCCAACTTAGATTCGTTTTCATTGTTTTTGGCAATGTAACTATTAAAACAATAACAAAAGTTGGCGTCGAAAACCGGTTTTTCAGCCAAATTAGCTAAACCGGGTGTGCATTCTTTCAATAATGAAAACAAATTATGCTCCTTTTTAAATTCATACTATTAGATTCACTCTCTCCCAAATATATATATATATATATATAATTCAAAAATGCGCACACAAAATAGTTATAAACCTAAGATAACTATAGTCATGAGAGTATAATGTTTTAGCCACAATAGTACTACCACAAACTCCTGGCATTAGGAACCAGGATTGCAGGTTTAAACAAAGTTTTGTGGCCAGTCAACCTTCACCTGTGTTTGCCAATACTCTGGGCCATAGGGAAAGAGTAAGAAATGTCCAAAGGAGTGTAACTATTATTACAAATAAAACCATAATCTATTAGACTATAATAATTACTAGAATATGTTAAAATCAAAGCTAAAACAACAGATAAAGACTTACCCCTTGAGTATAGCATAAACCATTTTTCCTGGGCAATAGAAAGGTGAATATCAGTAACGTATAAAATTAGTAAGTTATGATAAAATAACATGTCTATATATATGCATTTAAAAACTCTAAAATTTCATTAAGATATATATATGTCTTGTTGGAATTTAAAAAATAATAGTTTAAAGCTGTGCGTAAACCTTTAAGAATACATGTTGCCAGTTGCTGGCAGACTGGAGTTCTGTTTCTGATAAAACGATAGGAAAACTTGAACAATACTATTGCATTATATTGGGAGTAATGTTAAGAGATTTGAAATTGGAAATGATCAAATTTAACAGACTTTCAGGGATGAAAAATATGGGTACCTTTCAAAGTAATAAAACTCTTCAAGATAGTCGCACTTTACGGGAGAACGAGGCTGGTAATTCCTATAGAAATCACAAAATGAGATTGTCATTGACGAATTGAGGAACTTGTCAGTACTGGATCGTCGTATCAGAATTCGAGAACTTGAAAACAAGACAAGAATTCACATTGAATCCATTCACACCATTTCGATTAAAGATTTTGGCAATATCTTACCAAAGTTTATGCCAAGTTCCTTCCATTTAAAGCGCAATCCTTTAGGAAAATACAACGCATCCTTGCTTCGTCCAACTAATCTATTCCGACTTCTTTTCTTCTAGCTAAAATGTTCATGAAGATATCCATATCTGAGTCTAAAAAAGACATACAGGATACGATTGACGAGAGCTGCAAGGTATTTCAATAATAAAGGCATTCTACCACTGTTTCCTGGAGAGGGAGAATCGTTGAAAAAAATTCGTAGAAGATTATATATTTAAGGAGTTAATGTATAAAAAGGAGTTATATATATATATATATATATATATATATAAGATTCTTGGATTTATTAGTCTTCTTTTTAATTATTTACTGCTATATATATATAGATGTATATATAATGTATATACATTGTAATAACTAAAGTAATGTGTAATCAGATGTAGTTTTTGCTTTAGCAACATGTCAAATTCCTAAATTGACATACTTATTTCCAGTTTTATAAATGAAAATATAATTGAGCTAATTCTTCCGTTTAAGCTACATAGTATATATAATTTAATAAAAATATGTAACACTTAAAGGAGTTATTATCTCTTGAAAGTTACTAAAATACTCAGTTATTTCTCTTGTTAATCAAATTTATATGCACATTTCCTTGATCAAACTGTGACCCAGACAAAGAACAATTCCTTGTGTAGATGTCACTCGAGTTTAAGAAAGCCCACATTTCTTTGATCTTTTCCAAAATATCTTGATAAAAATTCTCAAAGTGGTTTTATAACTTTTTAAAAGGCGATGGAAAGAGTGAACTAAAATAATCATTGTCACCGATATTTTTTAAATGGAATCTTCAGATGACAACAGCATCGTTCCATTCTTTCCTTGTGAAAAATATTAACAAAAAACACCAAAATCACCTACAGGCATCATGGGAAAAGAAGCAAAAATAGTTGTTTTGGAGACAGGGAGTGAAAGAATACAAAGACAAAGAATTTTTCCTGTGTATTCTCTTTACCTTTACTTTTATGACTGGTATAAATTCTTCATCCGTGTCCAAACTCTATTTGTGAGACAGAAAATGAATCAATTAAAACAAAAAAAGTGAGTTGAAATGAGAATGATCGATTAAATGGAACAAAAATAACAAAAACAATCTGGTATAAAATTAAATCGCTTGTCTCTGATTTTTCCATTTGGAAAAGTGTTCATATACATTTTTGGGGAAAAGTTGGCACTTTTCCGTTTTGTGGGAACATGCGATAAAGTCGCCAAAAATGATACAACCAACGCCAAACGGAATATTTCCGCTGGTAATCTTTCACCACTATATTTTCAAATCAAGTCATGGTCTTCTCTTATCAGTATGACATCTTTTTCATAATACATAAAAAAAAAAGATGAAAATCCAATGAGAACTAACATGTATTAATATTTTTTATGTATGTATTGTGGGTTGTGGCCAATAAAGCCTGCTTAGCGAGGTTTGGGCTGGCAAAACTGATAAGTACCGCAAAATTAAATAAAAATTTAGAAACATTGCGTTGATTGATCTGCAGAATGTTTTGTGTTTTAAAAAATTCACCAATTTCATGAATTTTAAAAAGAATTGAATGATAAATTTCAATTGCTTTATAAACAGTGTTTAAATTCTGGGCCAGATTTATCATGAAGTTGTTCCTGTTCATCTACTAATCAGTAAAAATTTTAAAATGGGTGGAAATAAAAATAAGTGAAAAAAATATGAGATTCCGCTGTGAGAAAAAGCATACAGAAAGTATTTGAAATGCAGAAAAGAATTATCTAAATATCTCCGATTGTACTTTTCAATTAAAAAAAGTTACAATGATTAAAATTTTTCGTACATTTAGTAGAACTTTCATTTATAATGAAAACAATCTCTTTTCTTAAAGCATTCCCTCTTGCATTCGTAATATTTTTACAAAATTAATAAAAAAATATAAAAATCTATCTACAAATGCCCTTTCCTTTGTTTTATTCTTTAAAAGTACAAATAATATTCCTTATGAAATCGATTCTTTGACGCGTAACCTTTAGAAAAATTTATATCGGAAAAATTTAAACTCCAGTCTAGAAATAAAATCTAGAATCGGAGTTATTCATATTTTCTTTGATTTCAGAAATGCTATCACACAGCTGCACATTTTCTCAAATAACATTCTTTCAAAACTTTTCCCAAATAACACTGTTCCATTTCGAAAACATAACATTCTTTCAATTGTACCGGCTCTGGTAAAATTTTTTTTCGATATAATAAGTGAAAAAAAATATTTAGTATGTTTGTTCAAAATAATAGTTTAGGGCATTTCTTTAAAAGTTATTTCTTATACACGTAGCAATCGATTACAAATTTTGTTTTGTAATGTTGTTTTAAACTAAATCCTAAAAAAAGAAGAAAAAAATGATAAATGTGAATAATTCAGTAATATTTGAATAACACTCAACTGTTTTTTTACACGGTAGATGCGTTCCTTAGAAAACCCTGCAAAAAAAAAAAAAAAAAAAATACTGAAAAAAAATACATGTGACATGCGGTAAATTTAGAGAGAAGTTTCACAATTTAAAAAAAATCGTGTAAAATGAAAAATCTCTTAATATTTTCCCAAGAAACCATGCAAAAAAGTAATCCATGCTATATATTTATAAAGCAAAAACAATGCTTTTAATTCAATTTTAATAAAAATTAAAATTAGTGTACATTGAAAATTTAGTCTATAAGTATATACAACATATACAAATTGGCACAGTTAGCTCTGAAACCTAAAAAAAGAAATTAATAATTTATTTTTGATAAGAATTTTTGAAGTAGGAGGGTGAAAAACTGATTTTTTTGGGTTTCATATATAATTTTGAATAGAGAATACTTGAACGTGAACATCAAAATGCTTCAAAATCTTTGCTGTTCTATGTAAATGCATTGTTACACAAATTTTGTAAATTTTCACTTTTACGCTAAACTTCGAAACCGTTGACAATAATGAAAATTAAATATTCGTAAATAGCTTTTAATAATTTTCCAGAGAGTTTTGTGTTGTTTTCATAAAAGTCCCATTCAATCTACGAACCCATCGTAACAGTATGTACCAGCTCTGTGCGTAGTCCTCATCTGGTTGTGACTTCAAATAACGCATGTAGCTTAGAAATTGCCCCATTTTAGGGTTCTAATTCTACTTTTATTAATTGGAATCTAGCTATGATCTCGATCCATATTATATCAATCTCGGCGCATTCTATATTAGTTTATATTTATTCTTTAACAATGGTATGTGATGTTTTATTAAAAATAATGTTTTGTTAAAATTTGAAAATTTTAGAGCTGATTGAGTAAACATTATAAGAAATGTTACTTTTTTTTATGAGACCATTGTTTAAATAAAAAGCCATAACTCAAAAAGTATTCCTACAATAAGAAATATATTTTAGTACATTCTCTAGAAAATATTATAAATATCAGGTTCAAAAAGTGTTATAGAAATACATTCGTAATATTTTGAGTTATCAGACTCGCAATGATAGCTTTTGAGCAATTTAAATACCCAATTCTGATAGATCAAAAACCCACTTCCGGTTTTTCTAACTTTATAAAATTGATTGTAACTTGGCCTATAGGAAGGATAGAAACAAAACAAAGTATGTTTCGTAAAGTCAAATATAGCTCTATTTAATAAAATAAAAAACAAAAATATCTGTCTTGACAGAATTTGGTCATTTTCAACGTGTTGGGATACTTTAAAATAAAGAAGGAATTTTACTGTTTGCGAAAGCAATTGATAACTAGGAACTGGATTGAAACTGAAACCATTTTAAAAACACCCCCCTTCACAATTTCTGCATCAGTAAACAGTTTCATATGATTACCAATAATATAACAAATTTCATAGGAGGCTTTTGTTATCACCGTGACATGACCAATGAAAAACACTTTGTTGCTGTTGCGAAGATTATTCAACAAAGCCTATTTGTCGCCTCTTAAGAGAAATCTTCAAGGAGAAATGTAAATGAACGATTCGTTTTCATTGGTATTTTTTTAAACACAACTGTTTCGTGACAAATCAAACAATTACTGATCCCCATGCTTGTCGTTCTCTACAATACAGTCAACTTCCCAATCATCTCGAACCTATTTTCTTCGAATACTTTTCGCTTTCAAGACATGCGAGATAGTTGAAAATTAGTTTCATTCATAAAATGGTCACTACTCCACGGTCGTATGTTATCAATAATCGTTACACATTTACAAATAGAAAATAATCAATTCTCACCCGTACGACAGCGACAGCTAAAAGCAAAATTGAAATATTTCATTTCTTGACTGAAAAAATTCCCCGCAAAATTTTTAATATATTTTTCTTAAGTAAATTAATTTCTCAGAGGAATGGGCCATGACCGGGCCACTTATACAGGCCCGAAGGGCCAAATATTGAGTATCTCTGAGCTAAGGCGTTTCAAAATTTTTGTTAAGCTTCAGCTATGAATTATTTTACAATATGGAGTTAGTTAAAAATGCAGAGAGAATTTTTGTGAAATGTATTATATTCTTTATTATTATTTAAAGAGAATCTAGGGCAATTTAAAAGAAAATCAAATTGACAAATCACCAATTCCAAATCTCATTAATCTCGGTACATAGAATGAGAAACTAAGGACTTTGTATCGAAAGCGCCAGAATTTCATGTGCTAGGAATTAGGATGTTGATATTAAAACTTTAATGTGCTGCGAGGATCTTGGAAAAATAAGCGGCGTCGAATAATTCATTATGCCCAAATTTATTCATTGGTGGCTGAAAAGAGGATGCTTCCTCTCTTAATACGGAAATGAGGTTAAAGTAATTACTAGTTCTGTTCAAGCTTCATTAGTAAAATTCTCGAGACAGTCACCAGGGAAGGTATATATACACAGACTGCATAGAGAAATAATTTTAACCTGAAAATACTTGCCAACGAAGATAACTACATGTATGCAAGTGAGATCACGGTTCAGTAAAGCAACTACGCCCAAACTAATGTACTAGTAGTGCCCCTAGTGATGTAATGGAGAAGATAGACATTGAAAATCGAAAACGAAAGAGACAGAGCACCAATTAATTAGTACAAACGACATTTGGTTCCTACGCATAGACTTTATTGTAAGTGGAGTTGCATAATCCTGGTCTTTTATGAAACCTCACAGGAAGAAATCCAACGGAATGACATCCGGGAATAGTGGAGGCAATTCAATACTACCATTAAAACTGATAATTTGTTGTCCAAAACAGTCTTTGAGGAAGCTTCGCATTCCAGTCGTCCTGGTGTTCAGGGGCTCCGTTTTGTGAATGGAAACCACTAGGACCATAATGCGGACAGGGAAATATCTACAAAATCTTGTATGCTATCTTGTAATTGTTGCAGGCACATTTATTCTTTTAATGCCCCTTCGTAGAGCCCAGAAAGCTATCCCCACAATATACCTTCCCACACATACGAGTAAATGCACTACCGCACTTAGTGTCTGGTGGTGGGCATTGTGTCGGTGTAATAAACCAGTGCTAGATACTAATGTGTATCGTGATCTATATATAGCGACCTCTTCGAGCATACTCGATATTATCACCTTGTGACAGTTAGCCTTTTTATTTGTGTTTTTCCATGAAATTGTACTGACTTAAGTACAGGGTTACCATAATTAAGCTGCAAGTGTTCAAGGAGTGCTGGAGCGAAAATCACTGGAAATAACCCAGTGAAATTTGGTATCTTCACGTTTCAGAACATGCGCAAATCAAATATGCAAAGAAAAAAATCAGCTATTTTCACCCGATAGATGGCGCTGTACCGTATTTCAACGCTCATCGGCGATATAAACAGCTTCCAAAACCGAGAAACAGAGCATAATGACATTCTAAGAGGCATATAAACAATATAAAACATTACTTACAGTTAATCAAAATTCCGATACAATTCGCTTCAGTTAGTGAATTTTTACAGTATCATGTAATCACAAATTAGTGCAAATTAAGATCACAAATTAAACAATCCATAAAGACGCTTTGAAAAACACTTAAACCATTATTCATTCAATGAAATTATCCCATGGTGTTCTCAATATGCGAACTCCCAGATGCAACCACATGCTGAAAAGTAAGACAGCATAATACACCGCCGCAAACAATACACGTTCCTTCTTTTTCAGAGAAATGATTGACCATTACTCAATGTGATCTTGTTTTTATACTGTTCGATGGGCTTAGAATTTGCATATATGCCGTCGATAAGCATTGAAACATGGCACAGCGCCATCTATTGGGTGAAAATGGTGATTTTTTTCTTTGCATATTTGACTTGCGCATGTTCTGAAACATGTAGATACCAAATTTCACTGGAATATTCCTGGTAGAGTTTTCCCTCCAGTACCCCTTGAATACTTGCAGTTTAATTATGGCCACCCTGTACATATTTTATGTAATAAATTTTGCGCATTTCTACCCTCTCGCTCACCTTCTCTCCCACACATGTACTCACACAGATACACTTACTCAAAATGGAACGCAGTTTTCGAACATTTTTGGGTATACCGGCGACAATTTTTCCTATTCATTAGGACCAAATTGATGTCGTTTCGTTCTCATTAATTGGTGCTCTAAGACTTAATAATCGGAAATTTTGCTCAGTCTCTTTTTGTTTTTGATTTGCAATGCCTATTGTCCACATTTTGCCACTAGGGATACTGCTGCCATTTGTATAAGATAGGGTGTAATCGCTTGACCTCACTTGCATAACTGTAGCTCTTTTCATTCGCAAGTATTTTTAGCGCGTTTTTCACGCAGTGAAACAAAAGCTCCATTAGGACGCAAATTTCGTCTTCGCCTTCGTTCCATATTTTATCGTACCTTTTTCTCAGCCAATAAGCAACCAATTGTCCTCGGGTTTTCGGCATTTGGTGGCATTTGTGCCCTAGATGAGCCGAATCATATTTAAATTTTCCCACAGTTTTCCCGAATTTTCCTACAAATTTTCCTGAATTTTGCTAGTTTATAACAAAATTTTCTCAAATTTTACCTAGTAAATTTATTGTTTGCAAAAGTTTTTTTTAAAAAAATCTACCTGCATTTTGGAGGAAATCTTCACAAAAAAAAAGGAGTGGTACAGTACACTACTTTCTGTTAGTAAAAAGTTCATTAGTTGCATTATTGTAAAATACAACATGTGAAAAACGCGCTAAAATTACTTGGCCATGCCAATGATTGATATCTTGTTTGGTTAAAGGACTTTCCCGTATTCATCCTGTGTATTAAACAGTATTAGATCGTAAGGTTGCCTTGATTAGGGTTCAAGAAGCACTGAATGATTTATTTAATGTATTCGAATACCATAAAATTGTGAATTTTGACAAAAATTGACAATTTTTTTTGATGATTTTATTTTATAGGCCATCTTATAAGCTTTATAAAAATACCAAATTTATAATTTTCTGTTCACTAGAACAAAAATTACAAGTGTTTAAGTAAAAGCAAATGCCATTACTTTAAGCAAGATGTCGTGTTTTAAAAGCGTTTTACTCGAAATGCGTGTTTTTTTTTTTAAAAAAAAATGTTAAACAAGGCCAATGTGTGATTGCTAAAAAAGTTTTCAAAATAATTAACTGAAATTTTTTGTGTATGTTCTGTATAATAGTAGAAGTGGTTTAACCTTCAGATTTTATCAATCACTGTTTTATTACAAAATTTACCATCCTTTATGTTAATATATTCACTGGTGTTTTAAGCAATTTCATATAATAACTAAGATAAAGTGCTCTAGTTCTTGTAAAAATTAATACATCTCTTATCCTAAAGGTCATTTCAAAAATGTACAACATAGCAACAACATCAGAGTTGAAAATTTATTCATAAACTTTTGGTACAGATGGGGCAGCGTTTATGTCATTTGTTTGTTTTTACCAGTTTTTTCCCATTTTAGTAATAATAGTTTCTTTTTCTCTTAATTTTACCATATTTTTCTAAAAAATGTACTAAACAAATCTAAAAAACAATAACAATAAAAACACCATATCTTCATTTTTTAAAAAAAAAAGTTGTCGCAAGTAGTCGGATACCTTAAGATTGAAACAGGTTGCATGAAATTTTAAAGTTATTTTTTCAGTTAACAATATGTTTTTATTTAAATTTTAGATACTTTGAATGAGAGAGAGAAATTAAAAATAGCAACTCTCAAAGAAAGAAAATTCTAACTCGTATCTTTTTTTTTCTTTATTTTTCCTTCGTATGTGCTACTTTGATATTTTTTTGAACAACACACGTCATTTATAGTTAGAAAAGTTTAATTTAAAAGGAAAGGAAAAAGGTTGAATGTGTGTGTTCTTTAATGCTTGTTTTACTTTTTAATTGGCTTTAATTACGTGGTTTGTCATCGTTATTTTCCCCTTTAAAATGTTGAGTATATCACAATATAGTGAAAGGAAACCGTTGTTAAAAATCTTAATAATTTTTTGGCTGAAGATGCTGATAATAAAGAAGCCTTTTAAGGGATGATTTGTAATGTTTTAAATTTAGGGTTTGTGCATTTATCGTATCGAGAAATTCTTCCTGAAAATAATCGATTGCTCTATTATGAATTAAAAAAATTATAAAGGATACAATAAACAAATCGATAAAAAACGTATTAGAGTATATATTGCTATAAAGAAAATCTAAGGAAGTAAAGATAGCAATGATAGCAAAACAAAATACATTGACATAATAAAAACTAAATACAAATTTACATTGATACAATACACTTATAAATGCATGAGTACTGCTCAAAGTATTTGATAATCAATTTAATAATGCTAAGTTAAGAATAGAAGGGCAGAATCCGAGATTAAAATCCCGCACTGGGCAAGGTCGACTCAGCCTTTCATCCTTTCATTGGGTCCATAAATGAGTACCAAGCTTGCTTGGGTATTGAACACTGGGGGTTTCGCGTCAGACTGACCACTTGACTAAAACATCTGCACAGGAGCCCAAGCACCTAAAGTCACTAAAAATTCGATAGACACAGTAGATCTTAGCCCTCATGGGCTGTTTCGCCACTGAGTTCAGATCAAGTTAAGAATATGTTAAATAATTACCAGTGACCCCATGGGCATGTCAAAAAATTATATACACAATTTAATGCTTGTCTTGATAATTTGTAAGGTTAATAATTAAAGTCGCATTGTAGCTTAAGCGTCAAAGTATTTTACTATAGAATTCAATACATTACAATTGTATGGCGATGAAAATTATGTAATTGAAAATTGGGTGGCAAGTATTGAAAGCTTGACAAACACTGATTTAATCCATCACAAAACACTTATGATTTTCTTTAGAGGTAAAAAAGAAAGAAAAGATAATTTAAAAATCTAGAAATCATTGAAAAATTTACTATATACCTTCGTTGCTCATGCATTTCGACAGATAAAACAAAACAAATAGCCTTTACCTCATGAACTGATCGAAATTTACGAAAATTAACGCCCATTGAATAAAATTGGTGATGCGAGAAGCTTGAGATATAAGAGTCGTCGATTAATTCATTTACACTGCTCAAATTTATTCATTGTTGGAAAGAGCTCAAAACGGGAAGAGGCTCTGAAGTAATTACTACTTCTATTCAAGCTTCATTAGTTAAATCCTGGCAACAGTCACTGGGGAAAGTGCTATATTTATGCGTCTATGCTTTAGAAAGGAATGAAAAATTACCTTGGTTACAGTTTTAGAAGGAATTGAGAATTTATTTAAAGATAGTATGAGTGACTTGTTATTTCTAGTGTTGAATTAAAAAAATCTTTTTCCTTGTTGTTAAAATGTCTTAATATCGTTACTACTTATATACGTTTCAAAGATTTTTATAAATTAAAAAGTAAAAGAAGTATTAAATTTTTTGAAAAAATTAATTTAATTCCCTTTTTATTGAATTATTTTTTAAAATTATTCTTAAATTATTTTTTGTGTTGCTTTCTTCCTTTTCTTTCAATAGTTTCTATAGTTTTTTACTCCATTCCTACTAATGATTCCTAAAAATTTAAATTTAATTCTTA
Organism: Trichonephila clavata; assembly: GCA_019973975.1. Classification (NCBI taxonomy): domain Eukaryota; kingdom Metazoa; phylum Arthropoda; class Arachnida; order Araneae; family Nephilidae; genus Trichonephila; species Trichonephila clavata. The sequence goes on from BMAO01001881.1 coordinate 30,621, forward strand.
AAAAAAAAACGCATAAATAAAGAAATGCTGTTTTTAATTTTCTTATCGGATATTTAGATGAGATTTTTACCAGTTTGAAATTTCATATGAATATATTTTCGGTACTTTTCTGTTTTTAGTTGACGTTATTGGTGACCCTCCCAACATGCAACATACACATAAAAATAGTAATAAATATTATTTCTTATTGGTTTTTCATCTATTTTTGGTGCATTCTGAAAAAGATGTTACTAATAATAAAATACCACGACTTGTTTTTAAAATGTTACCATCTGGAATATTCCATTTGGCGTTGGTTGTATCATTTTTCTCGACTTTATCGTTTGTGCGGGCGAAATGGAAAGGTACCATTTTTTCTTTTGTTTCCAATATTTAATAAATTTTTAGATAGATGTTTCAATATTTTCTGAGTCAGCTAGTGAGATTAATTAAATGTAGAAATAAACCAAATGCATTTTCTGACGCTCGTAATTCTATATTTTTTTAATAAATACTTCATGAAATAAAAGCCGTAACAACTCTTTTTCATAATAAAAATGATTTCAAATTTGTTTCTTCTCTTTGCTAAACAAATGCTGATTAAACTATATGAAAATATTTAATTATTAATTGAAGTAATCCCAATGAACGATGAAATAAAAAGAAATACCGATAGAAAAAGGAATATGAAATGCTGAAAAAACTTTAGGGGATTCAAACTTACCTTTTAGGTATTTATATTTTTCTGCATGTCTTCAGCGTAAGAAAATATAAAGGTATAACGAAGTGACTGCTCTCTCTCTCTTATATTTATTTTAAAATGAAATATTTGAGTATAGAGAGATAGGTCATCAAGTTCTATGAAAAAATAATTTGTTGCTTTGTAAAATCTAGAAAGAGGGATATTTTAAATGAGTTTTGCATTCTTATCATCCAATTACAGTTAATAGCAAACTTATGTTTGTTGTTTCAATATGGCTTTAAGCTTTAAACATATTGATGTACTAACCTATATAAAAAAATCTAATTGCTAAGTTTTAATACTTCGATTCATCGCTAAGTTTTAATACTTCGTGTCTTTCAATATATTTAATATGGTTTAAAATGTTTGCGGGATATAAGAAAATAAAACTGCAACAGTAATCGAAGTAACGATTTGGTAAATTCTTAAAATGACTCTACGAAACTTTTGTCAAAATGTTTACTATATATTGCTTATGATAAAGTGAAGTAACAAATTTGAATGCTTGTTGTAGAGAAGGGGTCGGCAGCCTTATAGCTGTGGTGTGCCAAGCCAATATACCAATATGATTTAGTGTCCCACACAGTAGGAAATATTTAAAACAATTCATTTCCCACGGTAATGCATCCAGAGTTAGGGAATAAAGGTCAAAAATACAGATTTAAAGCTTTTTAATGTATTAATTATGCATCAATTAAGATATTTGTGTATTTTTAACATAAAAATAAGCAACATAAAACATAACTATTTTTTCAACATAAATAAAAATATTAAATTGTTCATATATTATACTTTTTTAAAAATATTTATTAAACTAATAAATAAACATAAATTATAAGTACTCCTACAATAGAGTGATATAAAATATTAAAATTTTAATACGAACCTTATCTCTGTGAAGCTCTACTTAATATTGCAGTACCACGATATAATTTGACTTTCTATTCAACACATGATTATGAATGTTCAGCAGTTAAACAACCGCGTCTTTGTCTCAAAATATATTTCATACGAGACAAATTTGTTCACATATATACACTGGTGTCCAAAAGTTAAGCATAATTGATAATTATGTGAATAAAGAAGGAACTGTAAATCAGAATGGCGGGAAACGTGATATGCGAGTGCAAAATGGTTATAAAATAAGGAAGCAAATCAAAAGAATGATAATAATTAATTTTATTATCCAAAGCAGCAGTTTGAAAGAAAACTGAGCATAGCAACGATTCACACTTTAAAGAAAAAATACAAGAAATCATTAAATAAAATACGGATGCTGCAGTTTAATAAGGCGTGTGGTCATCTGTGACAGCCAGGCACGCTGCACAGGGATTTACCATACTTGCTCTGAGATGATGAATGAGTTGTGGGCTCAAACGGTTCCAAGCTACTTGGAGAGCTCTCTTCAGTTCTGTAACGGAGCTTGGTGGGTGAAAAAGGGCTGCAATTTGTCTACCGAGCATATCCCATACATTCTCGATAGGATTTAAATCAGGGGAGTTCACAGGCCACGGCATGCGCTGGATGTTTTCCGTTTCAAGGAAGTCATCAATCAGCACCGCTCGGTGACATGGCGCATTATCATCCATGAATATGAAGTCAGGACCGACAGCACCTCGAAACAAGCGAACATAAGACTCAAGAACTTCGTCTCTGTATCTTTGAGCAGTCACAGACCCCGTGTCAAAGAAATGGAGGTCTGTGCGGCCGTCCATCATGATGCCTACCCATACCATTACTCCCCTTGATGGAACATGATGTCTTTCCGTTATGTTTCTTGGTTCAAAACGTGTTCCACGTTCTCTCCATATCGTTACCCGCCGAGAATCACTACTCAGACTAAACCGGGACTGGTCACTGAACATCACATTGACCCAGTCTCCAATGTTGATGTTTCAAACTCCAGTTCAAACGAGCGCGTTTATGAGCAGACGTGAGGGGAATGCAAACTGTTGGTCTTCTGGCATACAGGCCAGCATAATTGAGTCTCCTGTAAACAGTTTGTTACGAAATTCGTATTCCTGTGGCAACTGTGAGCGCCGAACCCAGTGCTCTGGCAGTACTGCCCCTCTGACGTCGCGCACTTATTACCAGATATCGGTCTTGGCGAGGGGTTATGACTCTTGGTCGACCTGATACTGGTTGTCCGGTAACATCTCCCGTTCTTTGAAACCTCTGCCACAGTCTTGAGATCCCAGACTGGTCCGCATTCAGAATTCGAGACACTTCGGTTTGTGATCGGGAGGATTCCAGCATTCCAACGATTCTTCCTTTCGTAAACATGTCCGATTGGCGTCTTTGTGCCATCATTCAACTTGTTTGATGGTTAACAACGTTCCTTCACACAGCAGTTTTACGAAACTGGTCTGAACTGCCTATGCTGTGTGAATCGGTTTTTCCGCGTTCCGACATGCGCCGGTGTTTCGCGCAGGACGTAGTCCACTGAAAAGTTTTGCATAAACCCAATGTTTTTTCTTCACCCAATTAATATCCGCAAGAAATTTGGAATAACTTTTCGAATATTTACTCCATGTTTTTCATATTTTACGATTTATTCTTAACTTTTGGACACCAGTGTACTATATGTAGAATCCAAAGCGGAAAGCAGAGCATATGGAATTTTCTTCAAAGAATTAAATTATTCCGGCAATGACATACAGAAATTTAAAATAACTCTCGATTTATCGATAATTATCTTCGAAATTTTTTCATAATTCCGTAAATTTTGCTTCAATTATGTAGATTTTTTTTCGTGACGAGGCAATGAGTAATTCTTCATTTCATGCTTTCTGTATTGCACAATCGTCTTGATTTGGAGTAGTTAACGCTAAGAATGAGTCACATTTAAACAGAGGGTATTTTTTACATAAATCAAACAGAATACACACAAGATGATTCAACATAATTCTTTTATGGCAAAGAACTGAAAGCAAGAAATAGTCTTGATGCGTGAGAAGAAAGACAGAGATTTAATTTTATCTCATAACTTTGCGGAGTGCCACTGAGAATTGCTCCCCATGCCACATGGGACAAGCATGCCATACGTTGCCGACCAGAGTGATACTGATTCAAACAACATCGCCCAAGCTTAATTGAATCCTTATCACTGTAATGTTGAAAAATTCCAATTATTGATGTCATATTCAATATACTTATACAGGGCATACATGGGACTCTGTAAAAATAAATCAAACAAAATATAGCCAAGCTATCAAAAAAAAAAATAATTTAAAGCTTACTAAGATCGTGATAACAAAATTTTTGTCCGTTTATTTTTATAAGTTTCCTAATGCGATGATTTATTTAGGTATGTTATATATTTGGTTGTTGCAATGGGTAAAGAAGAATCTGTTGATTTTATTCTACAGTAGGGGTGGAAGAAGAGATCAGGAATCAAAGTTTGAAAATCACACCTATCTGTCGTCTATTGAAAGTAATATTGAAATGTTCTCTAAACATTAATTATAACACTAGAATGATGATTTTTTCATCTTGAAAGATATGTTGGAATATGATGGATACATTTTTTTAATTACGTCAAAGAATGAGCCGTATGGTCATTTTCCTACGAGAAGCCCAATATAAACCAGCCTTTGCGATAAAGTTGTCAGAAGGAAAGTTAAAACCTGCGTTGACCAGAGAAGCACAAACTGTCTGATGAACAAAATTCATAGTCTCTCCACAAATACATAGAAGCAGTCTGGAGTGTCCTTCACACCAATTTAGTGTAGGTGTTATTGAAGAAAGCCATGACTGGTCAAAGTTCTAAGACCAGCAGATAAAACCTGTCTAGGAAGACCCATTGGGACTAGACTATGGAGCAGGTCACCCAGATCTTTCCTCCAGCATCATTCTCTTGAATTTGGCGAATGTATTTTCCCACGGATCTAGAGATATTTGAAAAGGATTGTCTGTATGACAAGCCACCAGAAGGATGTGGGAGATTGCAGCTTGTTTAGACAGAAAATTCACCTTTACATTGCCTGGGATGCTGCTATGGCTAAGGATCTATTGAAAGGTAATAGTCCAATGAGCACCGTCAAGTTCATGAACTTTTTTCACCTCTTTCACCTCTATTGAGTCACTATTGCTTAAGGATTGCAGACTGAGAATCTACAAGGAAGACAGCTCGTCTATAGGAAGTAGATAAATTGGTCAGATTGCATATTGTCTGCCTCACAGCCTCTATCTCTGCATCAAAGTTTGTAGCGCCCAAACCTGCTGCCAAAGAGCCTTTAAAGATTTTTCACAATAGCCTAAGGTTTTCACAAAAGGTTTTCTCAGCCCCATCAGAGCCGTCATCCTCGGCAGAACCATCAGTATAAACTGATCAAAATTCCAAACCTTATTTTTGTTGGAATAAAAAGGAAAACTACTTTCCCCAAAACATGAATTATAAAGTTGAATATACAGAAAATAAGTGTTGATATTAACGTTTTTCTAAAAACTTGAAAAATAAGATGAGCTGTAATATTAGTTGTCCTACTTAATTTATCGGTATTAGTAGAGAGGAAACCATGAAGAAAATTTTTGAAATTACTATTAATTTTAGTATAGCATTTTCTGATAAGTTAAACCTTGGTTGCCTTCTATGTACGCATGTGTAAAAATACTTAGGCCTTGGCTTACTTTAAAAAAAATATTAAAATATTTGTTTCAAAATGAAACATGCCGCAACAAAAAAAAAAAAAAAAAAAAAAAAAAAACCGAATTACTTATTTTTTTTGTTACTGGAGTGTCTTGATTTTTTTATCTACTGAAGTGTCTTCAGTTTTTAACTTAATTGTGTTTGATGAGAGAGAATTTTTTTAGTTAGAGTAATTATTTTTATTTCTTTCATGTTTTCTCTTTCGAAGTCTTCCTCGTTTTTCATTCGATGTGTTGTTACTGTGCTTTGTGTTTCGTTTAAAAATAGCTGAAATATTTATTTTAAATTAGAGAGACTCGGGAAAGAGAAACATTTCTTCCATAAGCTTTAGTTCCACTTTTTGAAATGGGGGTAAACATACTTTTCTGCGTTTTTATTAATAAATTTTCTTTTCTCCCAACACCCATTTCAAAATTTTATAAATGAGTTTTCTCCTAAATAAAATTAAAATTCTATAAGGTTTTTTATAATTTACTAGGTTAAACATATGCTATGATTAAGAATAAAATTGAATGCAATGAAAATTTTAATATATATATTCATGCTGAAATTTTTTATACGAAGTACAATTACTACAGAGTTAATAGCAGTTCATATGAAAATAATGTATTCATGAATACTTTTTTTCGATTAATTAGACCATTAACCCAAAAATAAATTTCTTAATGAATAAGAAAATGATCTTACTTTTTAATTTTAAGAAGGACTTATAAGTCATTAATTGTGTATGTATGTGTGGCGGAGGGGGGGGGGAGTTAAATCCTTAATTTTGAGCTGAAATCTCTAAATTTTATAATATAATTTTCATTGGAGTTTTTATGAGGTTCATATTTAAATGTTAAGAAAGTTAGAATTAAGAACTAAACATCTATTTTATAGTAATTTATCGAAAATTTTTTAATCCTGTGCAACTGCGAGAACAATATAATTCATATATTATATAAAAATATTCTGTACGTATTGCAAAATATTTTATATAAACAATTTTCTCAGGACGAAAATTGTTTCCTGTTTTAATATGACAAATAAAATTTACATTTATAAAAAAATATACAAAACTATTCATAAGCTCTCAGTTAACCCTTTTGTTGTTTTAATCATGCCATCTAAAGTACTCAAATATAATGAATGTAATATTTATTTCTTAACTAACAGTTAATAGAAAAATATATTAGAATTTCATTTTTCTTTTATATGTTATTCAATACCATTTTCACTTATTAAAATCACGCCCGTAATCTATACTAATATATTAAAGAAACAGTTTGTGCGTTTGTGTGTTTCAGCTATTCCGGCTAAATTAGGCAACCCAGAAGTATGAAACTTGGCATGTAGAAGCTATATGTCGTTACGCTATTAACCTCGAAGAGTTTTTTTCGAAATTTGCTTTAGATTTTTTTAAAATTCAATTTTTATGCGATTTTTCAGCTAAATGGAGATATGTCATCAGCCCTGTCAAGTCTTAACTTTGTGAAAATTAAGGTTTCGAGCAGTTTTCGAGGGCATTTTAGCACATTTTACTGTAAATATATTTATTTTTGGTTGTATTTATTCATTTTTTAAACTCTTTGTGGAGGAATTACATTCGTTATTCCCAAAAATAGTCCTAAATAAATGTTTTTCTAAATTTTATTTTTCCGATTGGCAACACTAATTTGAAAACAGTAGATATTTTCGTATTTGATTTCCAACGTATCATATCTTTTTCGTTGCTTTAAAAAAAAGGATGTTTTTTTATACAACTTTTTCAGACTAAATGGTCATTCTATACTGATGGAATGGGGTAATATGTACCATTAAAGTGTACTAATTACTAATATTCAGGCGATGTCATTTGGTTCTAAGTTTAACTTTGGCGCCGAAAACCTGTGTCATGATATGAACTTCAGATGGATTGTAACCAAGTTAAGTTTATCCACCGTATTGAATTTGTGTAACTGTGTATAATTTTTGTTCAAATTATTTCTTATTTCCTTTTGTGGTCTGTAATAATGCATGTTGATTGCGCAATGGAACAACTACCCATCTTGCAAGGCCTAAAGCTACTATTTTTATTGTTGTGACCACTTTTAAAAAAAGATATTTACTTTCCATAAAATGTTCTATTTCATTTTATGCTCTTGATTTATCTTAGCTGATGATTATCAAAAAAGCTTGATTACACTCTTCAAAACTTTTTGCTGTATCTGAAAATTTTTTGCTTCTCCGTGTTTATTAATTTTATGTTATTCTTAGAGTCAATAATGCAAAAACATTTGTTCATATTATGGTACAAAACAGTTGCAAGGACCTTTGGTTTGCACATTTGCTTCTCCTTATTCTTGCTAACCTGAATGTTGGTGGTATTATCAGTGTACGGTTGTGCTTGGGCTACAACTCATATCATGTTCATATCACGGCAACAGAAGGTAGTTGGCCCCAAAGTAAGAAAAGCTGTTAACTAAATCATCGCTTGAATATTAGTACACTTTAGTGGTACGTCTTGGCCTACTTCCCATAAAAATCAGACATATGCTTATGTACTTAAGGTTGCTTTTAAGTTTGATTTAATGTCATTTCTACTATATGCTAGGTTACTTTATATATATTTACGTTTATTTTATTAATGTTTAAATTTTTTATATTTTAAGATTTTCTGGCAAAATTAAGGCTTAATTTTCTTTTGTTTTCAATAACCTTTTAATTTAAATTAATGCTATATTTTCTATTTTAGTGTCTCGCACATACTCACTTATTATTGCAAGTTGGCGATTGTTGCAATAATACATCAGTACCTTTTCTTTTTGTTATAAGCTACATTCTAGTACTATTTTGCAACATAGATGAAACATGGAATTTGCCGATAAAGGTATAAAGCAATAACCTTTTTTGGTACTTGCGTATTATTGCAAAAATTGCCAACTTAATGAATAACTCACCGAATTGGCAACCATATGCTTCATTTCATGTAATGTCACCAATAGGTTGCGATAATATGTAAGTACCATAGAAAATGACACTCCATTCAAACTAATTGAAATTATTAGATTGTCAATATTGTGATTTAAATTAGAATTTATGATACTTGCATATAAGCGTCATCACAGCCAAACTGGCACCATGCTATTAGCTCCTTGATATCAAAACAATAAAGATTCTGTGTTTGTGTTTTTATGTGAAAAAATAATCAGTCAGATTTTGTTTGGATATAGTGTGATTTGCTTAGTGCCAGTTTGGCTGTGGTGATGCTAATACGTAAGAACACGAAGGCTAATACGAATTTTTATTAACGTATGAAATTTTCTGACATTTTCTTTTTGTTCTGAGCTGTTTATTGTAGTTTTGTCAAAATTAGACCTTTATTTTTATATTTAAGGTTTCTACTATATGTAACGTTGTATACTAATGTCATAATTTCTACTATATGTAAGGTTGCTTCATATATATTTGTTTATTTTCTTTAGCATTTAGTGAATCAGTTTATCATCATTAATTTTTTCTTTCTGTTCATCTATTGCAGATATTTCTCCCATAGCAGAAACTCACTGCTGCCATCACTTTTCTGTAATAATTTTTATTTATGCATTCATTCATATCTATTTACTCTTTAGCTTGCTAATTTTCTCTTGCATTGAAATATTTGTTTTTGTTAAGTTATTTACTTTGAGGCCAAATTGCAATTTGTTTAAACTTATTTCCAATGTGAACATTCATTTGAAAAAGATTATTTTTAAGGTTTCCGAACACGTTGAAAATGACCAAATTCAGTCAAGACAGATATTTTTGTTTTTTTATGTTATTTAATAGAGCTATCTTTTGACTTAACGAAACATACTTTGTTTTGTTTCTACACTACTTAGAGGCCAAGTTACAATCAATTTTATAAATTTAGAAAAACCGGAAGTGGGTTTTTGATCTACCAGAAGTGGGCATTTAAATTGCTCAAAATCTATCATGGCGAGCCTGATAACTCAAAATATTATGAATGTTTTTCTATAAAACTTTTTAAACCTGATATTTACGTTATTTTCTAGAGAATGTACTGAAATATTTGTTATTGTATGAATACTTTTTGAGTTATGGCTTGTTATTTAAATAATGGTCTCATAAAAAATGTCATATTTCTTATAATGTTTACTCAATCAGCTCGAAAATTTTCAAATTTTAATAAAAAATTAAAATTTTAGTACATTTTCTAGATAAATGCATCTAGTTTGTTTTCGTAATACTTTTACTAATATATGTTTATTACTTTTTTCTCTAACTGCTTTAAAGTTTTTCAAAAATATTGTTAAAATTTCACTTATATTTGTGAATTTTGTAAAATTCATGTAATTTATTTTAAATTTTGATAGTTAAATAGTAATAGTTATTGGTATTGAGTCCTAAAAGAGCTTTTATAATGTTTTAGTATGCTATTTTGTTAAAAAGTACTCCGAACGTGTTTGGATATCTTAATTTTTGGTTATACTACTCTTTATACAGGGTTTTACCCTCCCTAAAAATATTATAATTCTTTAATAGATGAAGTTAAGTTTTTAAAACTGAACCCGTGCGAAGAACGGGCATTTCAGCTAGTAAATTTATAAACCAGAAAAGAGACAATTCATTGTACATATTTTTTCTAGAATCTCAATCTCAGTTTTCAGTATTTTGCTTTATTGCACGAATACTTTCTTATATTTCCCAAAATAAGTTACAATTTTCCAAAAGACAGTCAAAAGAATCTTAATATCAACTTTTATTTTAAAACGAAATACCGGAAGGCAACTACTTTGTTCTGCTTCATAACATTCTGAGATATAATAGAATAAGTTATAGAGCTATGGGTTACCTTCGAACATTAATGAAATCGAGGTAAAAACGATTTTTGGTGGTATAGAAATGAGGTAAAGAGTTTTCTGCTTTCTTCACTTAACTTCCCCCTATTTTCATTTATCTTTAATGGTTAGTTGAAATTCTCTCTCCATGTTTGACTCTATTTGTGGAAAAATAAAGTGAGCAAAAAAATGGATTAATTTAAAGATCGATTAAATGCATCCAAGAAAAATCAATGCAAAGGATTTTAAAATAAAATGGTTTTTGTCTTTCTTCCATCGGGTAAATTATGTGGAGGAGATAAACCAGTTTACTTTGCAACATTAGGGATATAAAGCTTTTTTTTTTATTACTTTTCAATATAAAAAGGTTTACTTTTCTTTCTATCTTTGAAATGTATGATATTTATCTGTCTATTGAGAAGAGGTTGGAAAATTATGTTTAATATATACGAAAAAGTGTGGTGACCATACATAATTGTCATAGAGAGAGTTTTTGGGTATCTTATATATCTTTAAAAATTTCATACAACTTTCTCTTTACATAGTGATTGAAGTATTGATAAAAATGGTAAGTTAAAATAAAGAATCTTAAGATACTATTTGATTATATAAAATGCACATATTGTTTTTCGCTTAGGTAATCATTGAGGTTTAAATTTTTACACAATGTTATCACTAAAGCTTTCAGTTAACTCTAAAAATTGTATTAAATATATACTTTTTAATGGATTTACGTAATTATTGCAGAGGAGTTACAGAAAAAAATCTCATGATCAAAACAAAGTTTTCATTTACAGAGATTAGTTAAAATATAAAAAATATCAAATATATTTTATACGGATTAAATAATTAAGTCCCGGATAAGAGTTTACCCAGCTTTCATTTTTGCTTGGTGCCTAAACACTGGTTCTTCAGTTCAATACTTGATACATCATTAGGAAAATTCTATAGAATTATGATAGAGAATAAACTGAATGAGCTTCTGGAAATATGTTGTAGGGAATGCCCATTACATTTGCTGCAGAATGTTCTTCAATTCATATGCATTCATGTTTATTAGAGTTCTCCAGTTGATAAAACATGGTATCCAAAATGCTATTCTATAGGAGTATTTGTATGAGGACACTGCTGAAAATTGGTATGAAGGATTCTGTAATCGTAATGTGAAACACGTATCTAAGAGAAGGGATCAATAAGAGTGTGAAGGTGAATTCTTTTGCTTTTATATATTTAATTCGTAATCAACCATAAATGCTGAAGAAGAGCTTTGTATCCTATCTACTTATAACCTTAAGTAACTTAACTATGACATTTTAAGCAGCATGATACTGACAAAATAGAGCTAAAGGTTGAAATAAAATCAAAAATACGATATTCTTTGAAGTTTTCACTTACCTTAACAAGATTTCACTTTAATGAAGTCTGAATTCCTGAAAGTTTTTTACTAGAAGCATTTTTCATTTCGGCACACTTACTTGTACTTTTCAATTCTGCACACTTCCTCGTATCTTTCATATCTGTAACATGTGAGTCACTTACCTTTAAATATTTATTTCCTCTAAATCTTTTGTTGGGGCGATTGCCCAACGATTTTTTCAGAATAAAACAACACATATCTTCGATTTAGATAAGCGTTTTAAAAAAACGTGTACTAAAGTAAACACAACAGAATCAAAACACGGCAGAATGAATGTGTTGAGTTGCAGGCTTCCTTCTGATCAACTCAAGCGCTTAAAATATTTCATGAGGCTTATTAAAAACAGAAAAATGAAAGGTATGCATAAATTTAAAAATAAATGGGCGTGGCATCTGTCCATTTAAAAGTTGTTATGACTAAATTGCTGTTTGCAATTTTTTGAATAATTTTCGAAGTTTTTAGAGTATTGTCACGTGGTTAGTATCAAAATGTTCAGAAAAAAATGAAGAACAAGATATATTTTTTTCGAAAATTCGAAAACAAAATTGTTAACACCCCTTAGACCCCTTAACCTTAAGTAAATTCTCAAAACCATCTAAAATTGCAACCAAGGTAATTATTCATTTCTTTCTAAATCAAACACGCATAAAAATATAGCCTATTTCCCTAGTTACTGTTACTAGGATTTAAGTACCTGATGAAACAGTAATTACCTCAGAGTCCCTTTCCATCTAGCTCCTCCCTTTATCAGCGAATGAATTCGAGTTGTATAGATCAGTTATTCGGCGATATTTTTATTTGGAGGCAAAGATACCGATGCTGTTGTGACAGTGTGGAATTTTTTATAACCAATTTTATGAGTTCGGACGTCATCTTATAGCCGGAAGTGACCATGGTAGCCTTGTGGTCAAGTTAACGGACTCGTGTCCGGCGTGCCATGAGTTCGAGCCTAGTGCCGCTGAAGACCCGCCGTGTTAGGGAGCGATGCACGTTCAATCTATCGATAGCTTAAACATCCTCCCGTTGGTGTGGTGTGGTATGGTAGTTAGGAGAGGGGGTGCCAGCTCAGGTGTCGTCCTCGTCACTTGGACATGGCGCACAATTACGAGGTCCGTCGCCAAACGCCCTAGATTTCCTGAATATTGTGACGTTAATATTCACTCACTCGCACCAAGTGACTTTCATCTGTGAAGAAGAACATCACCGGAAGCAATGCTGAAGTCAAACAAACCGCTAAACTCTTCTTCCGTATGTAAAGTCCTGAGTTTTTCCATGGAAGGCTTTTGAAGCTTATTAAGCGGTATAACAAACGTATCAATGTACTTATTACTTATGCAGAAAAATAAACTTTTGTCTTATCTTTGAAGTCTCATTCTACGTTTCGACATTCATACACAGCTCAGGTGTCGTCTTCGTCACTTGATCATGGTTCAAAATCTCGAGGTCCGTCGCCAAAAGCCCTTAAGTAGCTGAAAAGTGCAACGTAAATATTGAATAAATCAATCTTTTTGCCGGAATACGCGAAACCTGTGGATCATACCGAGCTGTATGTATCTAACTGCGACATACGGATACGGCTGTATATAATGCCAGTTAAAATTTACTAGAAAGAA
>BMAO01001882.1:0-70319 GCA_019973975.1 Trichonephila clavata
CTTAATAGAAATAGTTTTTCACAATGAGAATCTAAAAATAATTTTATTTTATTAGCAATGCTATGCATACAATCTACATGAACACATCGAGATATAAAATATTATTTTTAACAATTAATTACATTTAGAATCATCATGTTGTGGATACTTTTCTTTTTAATATTATTATTTAAAAGCCCGAATTAAAAATATAAATGACAAATAATTCTATTTACCGACTCTTATTGTAGTTATTAAAATGGTTCAGGTTTAAGTAGAAATGCAAGTATTTTTGATGTTTAAATGTAAGAAATGAAGAAATTCGGGTATATAATGGAATTGGTTCTTCCAATAACTAATGTGTTTTTCATTTTGTATAACTAAACGGGTTTTATTTTCTGAACGATTCTCGTTTAAATTTAAATCATAGAATATATGCTCATATAGCACTAGAAAAACTGGTACTTAGCAGTTTACGCATAATGCATTACCTATACGTATATTTTGTAGTATATGGCAAACGTAAAGCAACAGACATTGATACTAATTATCAGATGGCCAACAGCTTATGACGGGTGTTGTTGCAGTTGAGTCCTGAAGCCATTTAAGACAAGTCATGCAACGGGGCTGATACATCTTAAATCTGCCAAAGTTTGAAGCTCTCATGCTGACAGGGTGGAAAAGTAAAAAAAAAAAATAGAGTATACATATACCAGTTTAAATGCTGTCCTCGTCACTTCACCAACATTCAAAATTTGGAGGTCCCTCCCCAATAGCTTCTAATTGCGAAATTAACAAAAATCAATAAGGTTTTTTCTCATGTAGAGTTTCTTACACGTCTTAACATACCTTATAAAAACAATGTTTTTCAAAATTACTCCCCAGATTATATAATGATTCAAATGATGTTATTCTTTTAAGAAAAGAAACACACGTGTGCACACAAATACCCGCACTCATGCACATCATTTAAAAATCCATGAATAATTGTGCATAACTGTTTGCTGTACAATTGAGAAAAGTCCGTTTTTTCAACGATAGGGTAAAATATATTGATAATTTTATTTGTGGCTACGTATAAATCAAAGATTTTATGGTTATATATAAATAAATCGTACTTTCTTTTAAAAAAGTATTCTAAATAAATGATTATTATTGATACATTTGGTTCAAGTGGAACGCATATTTTAAATAATATAGGGATCATATTTCTGGAGCGAGTACAAGATGTTTATTTGGTTATTTGGCGGTAAGCCATTTGCAGGCACGACAAGTCCCCAAGAATGGGAGCCATTTCATTGGTGGCACCATCTACTGGTGGCTCTCACTACCAAATTTTTACGTATGACTTTTATACAATTCACACTCTCGTCGGATGCTAAATATTGCCGTGATTAAATTTTGTCGAGAGTTCCAAAACCATACTCAAGGGATATTTTACACGCCACATAATCATATGCCATGCGTGCCAACGATTTTCGTTCTCTAGAAAAATTATCGACTCCAGACGGGATCGAACCCGCAACCTTAGGCTAACGAGGCGGACAAGCTACCTCACAGCCACTGAGCTAAAAAAAAGATGTTCACCCATATACTTTTATCCAGCTAAGATGCGCATATTTCATGTGTTATTTAGAAGCACACTCGTGTTTAGTCCTTTGGGAATATCCTCCCCTCCCCCCAAACTATTGACATCAATACAAAAATTGCAGTTATTGCTTACTGTTGTTTTTTAGTTGCATAGATTTTTATTAGATTTTGTCTTTAAAAATGTGATTTTTTTTCAAAAATTTCACGCGCGCCCGGGTAATTAGTTCCTCTATTTTTAACATAAAAAAAGAAATTCATATATCACTAATCCAAAAAATTTTGTTTAAGTTTTTAAAAAAAATTAGCTTTATTCAAGGTATTTGACTAAGTTCGAAACTTTATTTTGAAAATGCGTAAAATGATTAAATTTTTTAATATTTAGTATTACCTGAATTATAAAATATGCATATAAAATGTTTTAAAATACTATTACAAAAAATTATTTAGATGCAATTTTTGATAAAGATTTTTAATGAAAACATTTTGCTCATATATAGATAAAACTCTCTTCTATAGAACCTGAACTCGGATTTTTTAAAAATTACATTATTTTCAGAGTTACGATCGATTGAAGTAATAACTGATGTTTTTTTTTTTTTTTTGTAAGCATTTCTCTATTTTGATGTATTTAAATACGAATAAATCCATTTCTAAATATCTTTCACAAATCCTAGTTCAGGTTCCATACAGAAGTCTGAGCTATATATAGGCACAATATTATTACTATAGAAGCTTTTTTCACACAAAAGGAGAATGTTTAGAAAATATGCCATTCTTACTTCATTTTTTTCCAAAAAATTGTGTTTAAATAATTTGTTCCTGTAATAATTTTCTTAAAACCATTTTATATGTATATTAGAATTTAGGTGATACTAAATATAAATTTTTTTTTCATTTATACGCTTTTTTAAAATGATATTCCGAACGTAGTCGGATGCGTTAATGCACCTTTTCAAGATTGGACTATTGAATTTTAAGGTATCCGACTACTTGCAATAATTTTTTTTTTTAAAATGAAGATATGGGGATTTTTTCGTTGTTTTCAGATTTGTTCACTACATTTTAAACAAAATATGCTATAATTAATAAGAGAAAAAGAAATTATTATTACTAAAATGGGAAAAAATGGGTAAAAATTGATAAAAAAATAACATAAACGGGGCCCGTTCTGTATCAAAAATTTATGAACAGATTTTCAATTTTTCATATCTGATATGTTGCTATGTTATTCAATTTTGAAATGACGTTTAGGATAAGAGATATTTTAATTTTTACAAAAGCTAGAGCCCTTTATCTTTGTTATTATATGAAATTGCTTAAAAAACAGTGATTATAACAACATAAAAAACTGAAAATTTTGCAATGAAACAGTGATTGATAAATCTGAAAGTTACAACATTTCTACTAATATGCAGAACATACACAAAAATCAGTAAATTATTTTCGAAACTTTTTTAGCAATTGACCCCGTTTAAGTATTTTTTTTATAAAAAAAACTCAATTCAAGTAAAACGCGTTTTAAAGTATGACATCTTGCTTAAAGTAATGGCATCTGCTTTTGCTAAAACACTTATAGTTTTTGTTCTAGTGAACGGAAAATAATAAACTTGGTATTTTTATAAAGCTAATAAGTGGCTTATAAAATAAAATCATAAAAAAAGTGTGTCAATTTTTGGTAAAATTCACAATTTTAGGGTAGTTGGATACCTTAACCAATATTTTTTTTTGTAAACATGAAAGAGAAATGAGTATACAGATACCATGTCTTACCCATTTAATATGATATGAGATGTGTGTGTAAATTGCAAGCACCCACCACCTGTAACTGTATATTTTCATTTTATATTAATGCATTATATTTTTCTTTCAAACAACTGAGTATACAAATTTTTAGCGGTCGAAGAAAGTTCTTAAGTTCCTCATATAATTTAGTTTAACAACTGGTAATTCAGAACAAATCAAAAGTAGTTCGTTTAAATCAACCGTAACGAAAACATCTTTCGGTTTGTAGGCATAAAAGTTACACATTTTATTGACAGATTATCAATTCCAAATCCTCGACTATTACTACTAATAATTGTTATTTAGTATAGTAACTATTTTTTGAAATAATCTGAGAAAATGCTTTAGATGTTGAATACACACATTATTTAAATTCCTTTTTCTTAAATAAAATAAAACTGATTTTACGCTGAGTGTTATTTACTTCTAATCATAATGTTTATTTCTAAATTAAGCAAACAATGTGATATCTGTATTGTAAAACATCCATAAATGTGGGATAATCAGAGTTGTTAAGTTTGACACGATTACCAAACACTCTAAGCGATTATATCAAAGCAAATATACCCACTGATACATTTCGTTTCTTGTAATAGGATTGTTTCATTTTTTTTGTTGAGAAATATTTTAGCTCGAACATTATCTAACGATAAAACCATAACGCTCTTTTTTTTGGTAAGATATATTACATTTATCATCGTAAAATAAAAAAAAGTATCGAAGTTTTTTCTTTATTATTTTAGGTAATGTGTGTGTGTGACTTCAACTTCATTATTTAAGGGACTCTGAAGTAACATGAGGCATATTGGTGACGAACCTCATACTTTTAAATCATGGTCAAGTGACGAGGACGCTATCCTCCTCTCTTAACTTCCATATCACACCAACTGGAGGCGTTTGAGCCCTGAAATATTTAACGTGCATCGGCCCCCTCTACACGGCGTGTCTTCAGCGGTACTAGGGTGATCACGGTAGCCTAGTGGTCAAGGTATCGGATCGTGGCTGGCATGTCATGAATTCGAGGCCAGTACCACTAAAAACCCGCCGTGTAGGAGAGCGATGCCCGTTATATCTGTCGAAGGCTCAAACGTCTTCCCGTTGGTGTATGTGGTAGTTCAGAGAGGAGGGTACCAGCTCAGGTGTCGTCCTCGTCTCTTGATCATGGTTCAAAATTACGAGGTCCATCGCCAAAAGCCCTCGTGTACCTGGGCAGTGTGACGTTAAAATTCACTCACTGACTCACTCAGGGGTACTAGGCTCGAATTCATGACACACCAGCCACTCCGTGACCTTGACCACTAGGCTACTGTGGCTAAGGGCTGCATAACTATGATGAGCTATAGAACTAGAACTTATGTGTGATATGAGCTATGTAACTTAAACCCTATAAAGTACTTTAAAGTAAATTTTTAAACTTAAAACTTCTTTACGGCTTTTTTAAGTGTAAAAATTGTCTTAGTTCTTACATAGAGACAGATAATTTTACCCTCTGTCATTCAATATTTAACGGTAGTAAAGGTTAAAAAATTGCTTTTAAGTAAAAGAATATGGAGAATAACGAAAAGCGAGAGAAAGTGAGTATAATATTCATTCACTGATGAAAATGCTCTCGAGCTTTGCAGCCTTTCGTTAGCTAGCTTCAATAGTTGCCTAAATCTATAACTTAATCGACCGAGAACATCAATTGAGCTGAAAATATAAAATTAATTTTGATACGAAATGCAAATTTTGGAGGATGAAGAGTAAGTTATAACTTAACGTACCCCACTATATTTATTATTAAAACAGACTACTTTCGATAAAGTTATACTTACCGTAAGGATTACTTTTCGTTTTTTATCTACTAACCTGTTTTGTGTTAGTTGACCAGTAATCCGATTCGCTAATGAAAGGTAAGCATTGTTTCCGGCAAATTTTCCTAAAAGTTATCGTTAATGACATTGATCAATTGGATGTTGAGTCAGAATTATGGTATTAGTAAGATTGAGTAAGAGATTTGATTACGCTGGATTAATTTTAAACGGTTCCATCGTAAAACAGGTACGCGCGATTTGCTTACAAGTTACTTCCTCTAACAAATCACATTAAAATCCTGTATATGTATTTGAAGTTTATTTATAACTACTTAGAAATATTTTTAAATTTCGTCCCTGTTAACGCTAATTTGGCCTGTTCCTACTTGTATCTTGCTTGTTATCTGACGTACCGATCACCATACAGTTGAGTAATTGAATAAAACTCGTAAGATATTAGAAAGAAAAATGAGCTGCTATTGATTTACTTATGCTCTATTTTTAAAATAAAAATTTTCACAATATCTTTTAGAAGTAATATATACTAGTTTCTCCGCATCATTTTGTTGTATATTGTAATTTTCTACAGTTTTTTAAAATCGTTTGGTAATGTATTATCTACATTTTTATGATAAAATTTGATATTGTGCAATTTTAGTTAATATAACTAATGAGAAAAAATATTTTTGATTTATTTCGTAGGTACACTACGTGGCATTGAAAATAGAACACCAAGGAGTGGCCAAAAAGTGAAGAAATTCGACAAAGAAACAGAGTCAACAATGAACTACAGATTATATTCATTATGAAAAGATATTTATGTCACAGAGAGATAACAGCATCAGCTGATTAGGCTGTATGATCACTACAGGTGACCAAACACATAGCAACACGTCTAGGTATAGAAACAATGAGAATACGAAAGACATCCCGAGGAATACCCTTCTTCTTTTTCTATTTCTTCTTAGCCAACGTCCACCGTTGGCTGTTGGCCCGTTAGGTACCGCGCTGAGCAGTAGAAATGGGCCTCTTTGAAAATTTTGTTTTGATGGTTTTTACTGTGGTCTAGAGCAGAGCAAGTCCTTAGGTGTTCAGCGTTCATAGTACCGTAGCCGCAAAGCTGGCACTCTGGTGACGGTAGGATATCGATGGGGTGAAGGAAACTGAAGAAGGAATACCCCAGGTGAGGAACTGAGGAATACCCCCTCCCCCTCCATTTCCAGACAACAACGTGGCGATGGCAAGTGGCGTCCACTCACGTCCTAAACGTGATAGATAGGTGAGAAATCACGGGAGAATGGAAACTAGGGAATTATCTGTATGTTTTGCAAAGCAAATTGGTTAATGCTTGTAATGTGCAGTCGGGAATTATCTTGCTATTAAAGAACATTAGGCCTTTCCCCTAAACGAAGGGAGTTCAACGACCACTATATATTATTTTCGTATTGCTAGGCCGTCCTAGAGTTTTAAATACGAACCAGAGATGACCTGCATTCATGCGCGATGGTACCTAAATCATAAAGCTGCATTGTTGCCTTACGGGATGTTCCACAGATGGACCTATCAGCATGTTAATACAGTACTTGTACACGGCGACTATCAATGGAAAAACAGAAGCGTGAACCTTCTGAGAACATGACCATCAGTCATTCCATCGTCCACGCAACTCTAGCCAGCATGATTGCAGGCTAAGTTGTTATTTTCTGTAGGGTCAATTAGTTTCTTATCGGACGCAATGATTGCAAGACATTATCATCCAATCGACGGATAATGGTTCTTGTCGATGTGGAAAAAATCAAAGGTGTCCTACACATGCTATAAAATGGCGACAGAAGTGGCTTGTAGGGCCACTTTCCCTTATCGGTGAATGCGTTGATCTACGCGTGATGACGTCAATCTTGCTGCACTGGTTCTTCTTAAACTTGCCGCATTTCCTAGTTCTAATCATCTTTGGAACAGCTGGTGCACCGGGGTTAGCATCTAAGTGGGTTTCAGCTGAGATTTTTGACATATGAACCTATCTGATTTTCTCAATCCAATCCCCATTCCTTTCGTAAAATCATTCGTAAGCTAGAGATACCTCTATTAGGGGAAATCTGATAATAAAAAATAAGACACTGCCTTTGTCCAAAAAATATTGCATAAATTTAATGTGAAATTATAGAAAGTAAAAATAAAACTTAAAATCAGAAACAATTTCACAAATTTTCAGTAATATTAATTTGCTATTAATCCTTTATCGTGGAACATAAAAGTATTTCTATAAAATAAACCTTATCATTAAAAATATTTTGCGATTGAGAGAATTACTCTTTTGTAAAAAGTACAGTATTAACAATAACGAAATCTTTTAGAGTTTCAGAGAGAGAGATCGGTAGATTCATTTAAGTATAAAATTCTTAAAAACTCTAACTCCAGTGAAACTTTAATAGCTTTTTCCACGCTGTTTTGGGAAAAACAAACTTAGATAAAGGGGGAAACATTTGGGCTCATTTAAACTTCAAACCTAATTCCCACAAAAGAAATACATCAAAATTGTTACGAAGATTTTGTTTGAAGAAGTACACCTCTCTCAAAAAATTACTTTACCTAAAATTTGTGAAAATTTTTTAATAGTGTGGAGCTGTGATTTTCTACTGTTCTAATTATAGGGATATGTGCACAGGACACAAATGATTAAAATGATGAATGAAATTATTTTCAAAGTAAGATAAAAGTGTAATAAAAGTAACATAGTACGCGTAAGACATTGTGTTTATTGCTTACAAAAGGCCGTTCACACTTTATGGAAACGATTTTGAGAGTTAATTTTTATCCATCAGTGCCGTATTTTTTGTGACGATTTGCTTCCCTCTAATAGCCATGATTCTTGACAATACCTCTAGTTTGATTCTTTAATGAAAGTAAACTTTTTTTAGTACTGTCATGTCGATTTTACTCCTTTCCTCTTGAATCGTTTTCCCAAAGTCCATTCAGTGTTCTTAGATACCTTTTGCCTAAGGCTCGTTTTAATAAACAGAAAGCACAAAAGTTCATTTGAGAAACATCAGGTGATTTTTCAGATATTTCATCAAATGGGATACACTTTATTCCCTTTTCTAATAATTTCTTTGCTATGTAAACGGCATTTGACTTAGACGTGTGACAAGAGGCTTTGTCCATATGAAGCTCAAATTTATCGAAGGCCTTTCCGTATAAGGCTAGAATTTATTATTCAACAATTGGTTCTAAAATATTCTACTGATTGTAGAGTAAATTAATTTGGGTTTTAATTTACAGTTTTTGAATTTTTAATTTGCCGTTGTAACAAAATCCCGTAACTATCATGAATACCTTTGCGAACTTTTTTGTACACTGACGAAGCCCTTTTGTACGGTTTTTTCAGTCAGTTGAGAAACAGAAAACTGATCTTCTTTTATTATAGTCACTTAAATATACCCATGCCTAAGCGAGTGTTACCACATGTTTCTATTTTTAGCAGCTAGGTATTTCTTATAAAATTTTCTACAATCTTTTTTTCTTTCAGCAATATGTTTTAGCAAAAGCACATATGAACTCATTAAGTTTAAAAATCTTTTTTAGTTTTAAATCTTTTATGAGTGATTTTACTTACAGTGCCCGTAAACATTCCTAGCTTCGATGCAATGAATCTGAGTCGGTGGATTTTCTTTTAGGATCAGAGACTTCCCTTTCTTGATAGTTCCCAGCGTTCGAGCAGTCTTAGGATGAGGTATCACGTTGTCAGGTTTTCATTTTTACTGTTAGCTAGACGTTTTTTCTCCTTTCAAATTTAATGCATAATAAATAACTTTTTTGAAATGCAATAAATGAGATTTTTACACCGCTTTATAATTTATTTTGATACAGATATTTCTACTCGGTAAGCGTGATTACGCATCTTCGAGCCATTTTCAAAATGAATCTTTGATTTTACATTCCAGTCAAAAGAAAACATTAGTAGACGATTATTCTGAAGTTGCCAAAGTTGTATCCCAAAATTTAAACGAGAAAATAAATTACAAATCCGTTTGCATAAAGTGTGAACGACCTTCTGTATTGACATCGCTTTCTAGGGCAATACAAGGGCTATGGCGGAACGTTCAAGGGGATTGAGTAAACATGTAAAAGAGCTTAGAATTGCAAACTCCCCTTCACTCCCTGGGAAACAATTACCCCACATTCAACATTTATTGAACAAAATTATTTAATTTTTTTTCGGGAGAAGTTTACGGACGAATTTCAACAAAACATGTTTGAAAAGAAATTACATGGTATCTCCACATTATAAACATAGTTCAGGAATTATTACATAGTTAAGGTTATTGGCAAGGATCTCGTAAATTTGAACCACGGTCAACTGACTAGGCCAACACCAGGGCCCTCGAAACTTCCTACCCCACCAATGCGAGGATTTTAATTCTTGGCAGATTTAACCTGCATAAGACTCTCTACAGGGTGGATTTTCAAAGAAACTGAAAATATTCCACTAAAACAGCACAGAAATAGTTCCTAAGAAAAACATCCACTTTTAAGACTTCTTTTCTCGTTTCCATTTATGACCACGGTGGCAAAGTAATCCTGGTCCAGAAAATATGGCCTGTTTGCATACCTAGAGTTCTGGGGCCACTGAAAAACCACCGGGGTCAACAACCGTTTAGCTCTGGCATGCCAAACCAATCTACCAATATGATTCAGCATTTCACGCTGTAAGACATGTTTGGTCAATAATATAGATTTAAAGTTTTATTATATATTGATTTTGCATCATTTAAAGATATTTCTTAACATAAAAACAAACAGCATAAAATAGATGTATTTATTCTACAAAAATAAAAATAATAAAATCGTACATATATCAAGTACTTTTAAACATATTTATTGAAATAAGAAACAGACAACATAAAATATAAGTGTTACCTTTCATTATAGTTAAATAAAAAAATAAATAAATAATTTAATGTGAACCTAATGCTTGCACTGCTCTGTTTTTTATATCACAAAATTAAGAGTAAAATTTGTGTGACTTTCAATTTATCACGATCCTGACTATTCAGTTCTTAAATAATTTCTTTGATGATACGAAATATTTTTCATACGAGGAAAAATTTTCTTACTTAGATATGTACAACCAAAAAAGGAAAGTGTGTGTGTGGGGGGGTACATTCAATTTTCTCTCTTCAAACAATTAAATCTCTCCAGCAATGCCATTCAATAATTAACAAAATAGCTATAAATTTATCTTTGGTGTTTCTCTCAGATTTTTTCGTCATTTCCGTAAATGTCCATAATTCTGATGATGTTTATCAAATAAGGTCCTTTACAAATTTATCAACGCCCATCCACTCGAATATTGAAAATTTCTTAGAGTAGGTCAGAGTACCACGGAGAAATGTACCGCGTGCCACACGTGGCATTTGCATGAAATTGACAACCCCTGGTGTAGAGGAATTGATGTGCGTTAAATATCTATCCAGACTAAAATTCTTCGCGTTGGTTTGATTTGATTTTAATTTTTTCGCACTTCTTAGCAATACGAGGGTTATTGGTGACGGACTACGTAATTTTGAACTATAGTGAAATGATGTGGACAAAACCAGAGCTCGCAACCCCCTTTCTAAACTTCCACACCATATCAAAGGAGGACTCTGAACCTCGACAGATTTAAATTGCATCAGTCTCTCCACTTGGCAGGACCAGTGGACCTAAAATTCAACAATGCTAGGAGTTTGCGACCACTAATTTTCTACTATGTGTTTTACAACCTGGAATTAAGTGATTCTCAACAAGAGAAGCTTTAAAAAGTTTTTTGTTATAGTTGTTGTATTTTTGGAGTCAATATCAGTTATTTTTTCCTCGTACTTTCTTCCCAATTTATCTTTTCACCTAATCAGTCATGGTGAAGTCTCGACTTTCGTAGTTCAGATGAATCCACGCGAAGGAAAGCTTTATTGTATAATTCAGTTTCAATACTAACAATTGCTTTGCGATTCCTTTTGTCATTATGCTTAACTTTTCACTAGTAGACTTCCCACGAAAACTAATGATTGGAGATTTTTTCTTTGTATTTCTATTAGAATAAAGAATTGTGATGCTACTTGTTGAACGCCACAAAAAAAAAGTTAATTTAATTTTCATTCATTTTGTATAAATTCTGTTTTATTTTTAATGTTGTTTAAACATAAGTGTGACTATAATTTGAGTTCGTGAAATCATTAAGAGTTAACCTATTAAGAAAATCACCTATTTTTGTTTATTTCTTAATACGAGTTAGTTATTGTAGAATACCCCAATATTGACCGAAGTTTCAATTTAATTTTTGGATCATTTGTAAGAATAAAACTAACACTCAATATAATTAAAACAGAATAATTTTAATTTCATTATTACATAAGTACTTACAATAAAATCTACAAAAGTTATTACAATTACTATAAAATCAAGCATTTCTATTGCATACTGAATCTATTTATCTATCTAATAACGAAAATCTCCTTTAGTTAATAAGACATACTAAAGATTAATTTTAGTAACTTAAGTCTAAATGATTAAACATGAAATCCAAAATCACTTATATATAAAAAAAAAAAAAAGAAGATATAGTCAATGGCTCAACAAATAAAAAAAATGAAGCATAATTAATTGAAATAAATCAAATGCAAGCAATTGACAGATACTCAAATAAGGACCAAAGAATTAAAAAAAATATTTATAAGTTTTTAGTATGTATGTAAGTTAATTGATTGCATTAAACATTTTTGTCTGCTTTAATATTATGCATAACATATTTCTTTAACGTTTACAAAACAATTCTTTAAGAAAAATAATCATCATAATTCAATCTTTCGCCCAAATCTGTAGAATCCTTTCCTTCTCACATAATTGTTATGAAGCATTTTTCTCACGTACGTAATTTTAGAAGCAGTTAGTTCTTCATTACCGTAATCAAGAATAACTATTTTGTAGGAAAAACTTCTCAAGTAATTACTCAAGCAGAGTTTGAAGTCACGTAGTTCTCCCTAGAGGAATATCAAAACAATAGTTAAAAGAATAATAAATAAAAAAATAATTTTCGTACGCTTGATCAATGTCGTTAGTGTACTGGAAACCTACAAAATTCCTCTAATGATCAGTTAGTAAGATCAAGATAATTATCACTTTGAATGACTGATTCGAACCATTTTGGGGATTAACGCATGTTTTTACTATTTGGAGGTATAATTATGTAGATTAATTTGATAGTATTTGATAGCTATTAGTTTTTTAAAGTAATTGGTTTCCCTCGGATTTTTCTTGTACCTTATTCATAATTGTAAAATTTTAAACTTGTTTTTTTTAATGTTAAAGAAAAAAAGTTAGCTACTGTAATATTATTTTGAAAATTCAGGAATTTTTTTTATAATTTTATAATTTTTGTTTTTGTTTCTTAACCTTTTTTTTAAGGTATTCACCTTGAAATCACGATGTTATCGATAGATTGCAAGGCTTTATTGTTTACTTTTGTTGCCTAATTAATTAAGTTTTTGAATTTGCAAAACTTTTATTATCCGTTAACTAGTACAAAAGTTACAACTGTTTTAGTAAGTGTGAATACCTATTCCAGTATGAATTAACGACTTTAAAATCGCGTTTTAATACATTTTAAGCATTTCTGTGTGTGTTTAGTATTTACATAATATTATTCAGTATAACGTTTTGATTCCATCAAAATCTTACTAATTATACAGGTCAGTAGTAGTTGCATCATCACTTTTGGTTAACGAAACTGCCCTTGAAATTAAATATACTTAAAATAAAAACTTTGTAAAATTGTTGGCCGTAAGTATTTGATGAAATAAAAAGTTTATTTTAAAGTTTGATTCATAATAAAAATCCTTTAATTGAAATTATTGAATGCGATATAGGACACAAACTTGGAAGGAGATTGAACTTTTTCTTCTTATGTTGAATATAATTTTTTTAAAGGTAGGTTACACTGAGGTATCAAAAAAGTAACTAAACCAAAAATTTATACTCCAAAAAAATGTATTAGAATAAGGTAGTAGAATATAGGATTTTCCTTTAAAATAATCTTAAAATATGGCATATATCTGTATTAAATGTGCAAAATTGTCGGGTTATTTGGGTTCTGACTGTATGTTATTGTATGTTAATTGAGAATTTTTGGTGCATTCTTAGGATTCCTCGGGCATTGTATTTTTCTGG
The DNA here is from genome assembly GCA_019973975.1 of Trichonephila clavata. Lineage (NCBI taxonomy): Eukaryota > Metazoa > Arthropoda > Arachnida > Araneae > Nephilidae > Trichonephila > Trichonephila clavata. Next base: position 13,347 of record BMAO01001882.1, read on the forward strand.
ATTTTAATTATTTTTATTCAATATAACTTTCTCTTAAAAAAGAAACTATACCCTGAATTATATTAAACATTTTATATGGTAGTTTCTCAATAAAAAATAAAAATTAGAATTGCAATAAAATCAAATAATCAAATTACTTACTCTTTGGAGGGGGGGGGGGAATCATGAGGAATGCTGTACTGGCTAAATACTTGTACATTTATAAGAGAGAATATGTTTTAATATTACTTTTACTGCTATTAAAATATTATTATGATTTTATTATATCAAATCATTATTTGTTATTACACTTTTGGAAAAACGTATTCGTCAAAAAATTCTTGTATTTTATGTTTGAAATCTATAAGCAACATTCTTTTACAATTTTAAAATAATTAGAAAACTGTTTGGAGATTTAATTATAGAACACATTCTGCAGTTCACTGAAGGATATTGTAATGAGATTTCTAAATAAAACAACAATTATTCATCAGGAGCAAGCCCTTTTTTGTTTAAATTTTACTCAGCAAAAAAATCAACTCATTATAATCTCATAAATCAAATGAGAATAGTAATTAGTAGTAATTAAACCACTTCATTATCCAAGTTTGTGATTAAGTTAAACCTCGTTTTATGGGGTCAATTATCTAAATTCCTTCTTGGAACTATTTTCTATTTTGTGAATTTTTCTGAGAGAAATAGTGTGTGAAATACATGTGTACCAAAAAAATGAAACGCAAAACAAGAAACACAAAAAAGGCAGCTGGAAAACTTTGGAAATAATTATGATATTTTAATAACAAGCACGTATTCTCTTTAACGGACAATGTGGCGATGATAGCGTAGTAGTTGTGGTCACAGCTCATGGATGGCTTTTCGCGGGCTCGAGTTATTAAAAACCCAGCGTGTAGATTGGGTGCACATCATATTTGTTGAGCTCAAAGTTCTCCTGTAGGTGAGGTGCGATAGTTTGGGGAGAACGTGCCAGCTCAGGTTTAGTTAAGCTCAAAATTACAAGACCCGTCGCGCATAGCCTTGGAGTTGTTTCATGGTGTGACTTTGATATAACTCCCTGGCATATGTCATTTGTTTTCACACATCTTTTAATATTTAGCTTAATCTAATTATTACGAATTATAACTACTTTTTTAATTTCATCTACTGATTGAAATCAATTATTTGATTTCAGTAGAATCTCTTTCAATCCATGGCAAAATTACTATGGAAAAAAAGAGAGTTTTCTGTGGTAAAGATCCCGATTTAACTCATTACAGTCACTACAACATCAAGCCTGGTCTAATAATATTGATGAACTGATAGAAGTAGCAAGCATAACCTTTGAAAATATATTCTCCTGAAAGAGTGAATAGTACGTTTGGGTTACTTCAACTAGTTGTGCTGGAAGCTATGAAGAACGAAGGCCCCAATAATTTTAAGCTTAAGCATATAGGGTACGCAAAACTTTGCAGCCAATGGATCCTTACAACAAGTTTAAAATACTGTAACGAAACTATAGAAGAATCCTAAAACTATCTGAATACTCAAAATAAAATTTAGGAGCAATATTTTTAATGCATTGTTAAATTCCATCTATGTTTGGTATAAAATGTTGCGTTCTATATTTATGTCCTTTTGCGATTGATAATATGTGACGAGCTAAATTAACCAACTGTTACTATTACTGTGGGACACAGAGGTAAAATATTTAAATAATCTAATATATAAAATTCTCGTGTCACAGTGTTTGAAGCCAAACTCCTCCGAAACGACTGGACCAAATCTTATGAAATTTTGTGCGTATATTCAGTAGGTCTGAGAATAGGACGTAAACTATTTTTCATTCCGATATTGCAGTTAGTTTAGTAGATATTAATTAAAAACCTTAAAACCCCTGTCTGTTGTTTCGCTTGGCGTCTAAAAACGGTTTCGCGCCAGATGTGAAAATACTACTCTGTCAGAGAAAAAAGAAAACCCAAACACAGAGAAAAATTATAGGAAGATAAATACATCACTGTCATTTAGGGAAGTTGCAAATAATATATCTCTGTTGAGCTTTATTCCAGGTGAAAGAGTCTGTTGAGCTTTATTCCATGCGAAATTTATGATATTTCGAAAAGCACAAATGACTGAAGGATCATTCCGCCCAAATTTATTTTTTATGAATATGCTGAAACATAAAAAAAATAATGAAAAACGTTTTACAGAGTTCATTTTTAGAACTAACATTTTAACCGGGTAGTGTTCTCCGGTCTTTCTCACACAATAAGCTTTCTCTCACTCACTAAAGTTTAGGGCCTAAGCCGTTTTCGGGCATTATTATTAATTGTGCATCGATCGTAGCAGTGATGCTTATACTTATCATTTTACTTTCTCAGTGCAACTCTCATATTAAGAGTATATTCTTATACTAAATGTATCATCAATTTGCAGTGCTATAATTATTTATTCCCATTTTGCTCAAGATAGTTCTCACGTTCAGTTAATTAAGTGATCTCATATAAATCAATAGTTTTCAACCTGTGTCACGAGCTCTCGCCAACAACAACTATTGTGTTACCTGTATAAACCACTTCTGCGTATTTTCAGACATTTTGAGTTCTTATTTCTTATTTATTAGTTTATTTATTATTAAACGCTAATTAATAAAACTGGAATACTCAGTGCGCTCTAAATTTTTGGGAATTATTTTCAATGTAAAGATAAATATATGCGTATTTTATATTGTGAAAGGTAGAGTTAAGATAATAAAAGAACAGATACATTATCAGTATACTGTTTTCTAGCATTAAGTACTTCAATTTGATTTATTTGTGTGTTTTGAACAGTAAATAATGCCAGCAAGATGCAAATGGTCTGATTTAGGCCATAGAATTACTAAATCTGCAGCCATGCGAAATAGAACAGCTCAAAGAACAGATGAACAAATCCAACAGGATAATGAAGATGTGCGTGTGAATATGGCACAGTTGCGTAAATCTCAATCACAAGAGGTACGAGTTGAACAAAATCAACAAAGACGATTAGAACAAAGACAAGCGCGCCGATTCCTATTTGAAACACTCAGAGCAAATGACCAACAGCGCCAACAAGTACATCGAGCATTCACATCCGATTCATTCCTTCGTCTAGCATTCGAGTATGAGCCCAATGTTAAATATTACGCTCATTCGAATGTGACAATTGGTGCTATGAACAAGGAATGTCCGCATTGTTATGCGCTTAAATTTAAAAATGAGCCAGCCGGGATGTGTTGCGCATCAGGAAAAGTGCAACTAACCGAAATTCAAACACCACCTGAACCATTGAACGGTTTACTTATCGGTACGGATCCCGATGTGGGTAAATCATCTAGTTTGTTTGTGTTGGTTAAAGATTGACTCACTATAAATATCGTACACTCCATTGCTCTAAGAGACTGATAAAGTTATTTTTTAACTGTCGCAATTTGTGATGGAGATGTAATTTGAAATTTATTAGTTAAAAAATAATAAAAGTACAAAAATTCAAAAAATGAATGTTTGGTGCTCTGTCACTTTTATATGCCGTCATCGTTCACAGCGCATCATTCCTTTTTCAGTCATATATCACATCCCCACACACTTACAATGAGTTAGTTATTTTTTATTTGACAACCAAAATATTCACTAGAAATAATTTAGTTGGCAAAACAACGTTTGCCGGGTCAGCTAGTAAGATATAAATTTCATTATTACTTTCTGTAGATAGAGTCTTTTGAAATTACATAACAAATTAGGGTATCTGCATATTATACTGTCGACTAATACCGTCAAATCAAAATCGTCGCCAAATGCCACGATATTTAGCTAATAGGCTAATACTGGAAAACTATTTCCCAGCACATGTTAGAACATATTATTCGAGCATGCTCGATTATAATCCACTGTTTTTACAGGTCGTACTCTTCCTGCGCATGTTTAAACACACTATCTTATTCAAGCATGCTCGAAAATAATAACGAGGAGTATAATTTGTGATATTCTGTTACAATTTGTTGTGAAAAAAAGCTTAAAATTTGAGATATTTTTTCCAGAAAAAGAACACAATGGTGTACAGTCGACTCTCGATAATTCAAACCTTCGATAATACGAACCTCTCGATAATTCGAAGTATATGCTCAGTGCCTAGGAAAACTCTTAGTATTTCGAACTAAAACAATACGTTTGGGTACACTCAATAATTCTAAGTAAAATCTGTGGCTGACTATACTACAACACGCAATAATTCGATGTTATCTTATTAAACTCTCGACAATTCGAGCACTCACTATCATATACAGTCCTGTAGTAAACAGGTTGGAGCTCACAAGTTGTGTGTTGTATTGTCCCTGCGTATCTCCAAATTAACGTAGTCCGTTTAATGACCATCTTTCTGCTACCTCTTCTTAGTGTTTTACGGTTCATCAAGCGAATATACACTTTAATTACTTTCATTCCTTTAAGTGGACAATAGACCAACCACACCTGTTGCCAGCCGTCCATATCTTTCGTTTAAAACGTGGTCTTGCTACACATATGTTCAGAAAGGAGGGTCCGCTATTGTTAAGAGATGCGTGAGATTGTATATGAATGCATGAATGTATTCTTTTAATACAGAACTTAAATTCTGTAAAATATTTATACTGTATATATAATATGTACTTTTTATATAAAAATACCTTAAAACAATTTTATACATATGTTCAATTGTTGTTTTATTACATAGTTTCAAATTTAGAAGTACTAGAAAAAAATTTCTATTCGTGTATTTTGGGAATTTATTTTTGCCCTTTTGATAATTCGAAATTTTTCATTGGTCCCTCCAACTTCGAATTATCGAGAAACGACTGTATATGAAAAATTCTCTTGCTTTGCATTTCATAAACCCAAGATTTTTAAGCATTTTAGAAAACAGACTACCAATATGTTGTGTAAAAGAGAGGAAGTTTTATGGGGAAAAAATTGTCCTTCATTGTTTGAAATGAAAAAAAAAAAGATAAACCATTTTTTAAAAAGGCGTAAAAGTTTGCAAGTAAATAAAAATAAAGGTTTATGTAGATCACAAAAACCTTTAAGGTGTCTGTTCAAAAAACTGAAAACCTGAAGGCTTGTTTTGCAATTAGCTTTGAAGTATTCGTTTAACTATTCTATACTAACACATGTGATATTTCTACGCTTTTAATAGCTGCTCTATTTTCATCTTAGTTATTAACGTATTTTAATCTCTTGTTCGTTTGCCTCAAATGTATGTATAATCAATCACTTTCTATGGATATTTTACACTTGTTGTAAAAAAAACCACATGAAGCTGCATTGGTATTGTTCTTAAGATGTTATTCTGAACTTAATCTTCGAGACCAAAATATCATACAATCACTATTTAATTTTTCAGGTTAATAATTCTTAAATGATATTAATGTGTGAGTAAGTTCATCAATAATGGATTCCATATAATCGGATTTCTTTTGTTTTACCAAGGAATACAAAGAGAAAATTTTAAAAGGATTTCCAAAAATATCTCCCGTATCTTGGACGAAACTTCGAACTTATCTTTCTTCAAATGGACAATAGACATACCACACCTGTTGTCAGGCCTCCATATCTTTCGTTTAACACGTGGCCTTGCTACACATGTGATCAGAAAGGATAGTCCACTATTGTGAATAAGAGATGCATAGGATTGTGTATGAATGTATTCATTTACTATAGGAATATTCTGTATAATATTTATATCATACATTATGTACTTTTTAAAAATTACTTAACATTAATTTTATACGTATGTACAATTGTTGTTTTATTACATAGTTTCAAATTCAAATATGTTAGAAGGATAATTCTTTTCGAATATTTTGGAAGTTTTTTCTACCCTCTTGATGATTCAATCTCTTGATAATTCGAAGTTTTTCATTGGTCCCTCCAACTTCGAACTATCGAGAGTCGACTGTATTTTCCAAAATACGGTCCTATACATAAGTACTTGAAAGACCATGGATTTAGACAATATGGGAAAATGAGACACACATCGCGAATCTGTAAGATAGAATTTGTTGTAGATTCGTAATTATATTAATTTATGTGATATCGGTCTACATAAAGAAGTCTCGTTTGGAGTGATTTTGTTGGCAATTATGGTGTTCGACTGCCTAAATTATAATCTAATTGTAATTATATAATATTGTAACGTAGATCGGGGTTCGAGGATTTTATGCAAAATCAGACGTAAACAACAAGAAAGTTCTTTAAGAGCGATGAGTATTTATTGTTGGAAATCAATCCTTGAAATACAGGATGCAACAGCAAAATTCACCGAATAAATAATAGAAGGATTTCACACCTTCAGCAGCACTCAGAAACAATAAGCAGTGTCTAAAATACACGTATTTAAATGACTATTCACAAGCACAGCCGAGCTGATCGCTAATCAAAACAGTGCTCCCTACTCGCTGGTTGAAATCAGACTAGCTTTTCGCTGGCTGAAGCCAGACTCGCTACTCCCTGGCTGAAATCAGACTGACTGTTGCGGCGAGTATTGCTCTATTTATATCCGGGGCCGAAATTTCTGGAAAGATGCGCTCACGTCACAGATCGTGAAATTAGTGGATTTATCTACTAATTTCTAGAAAAATCCAGAGGGTCCCGAACTCGCCAACCTGGTCGCCAGTCGCTAATATGGTCGCCAATGTCGCCAATATGGTCGCCAATGTCGCCAAAAAGGATGCCAACTTGGCTCTATCGCCAATATTTCGCCAAGTTCCCATTGAATCACCATTATAACGTAAGGGACGGCGTTGCTTGTGAATATTACAATTTAACATGAAATAAATATAACATAGAGGAATATAAAGGCATTGCACATCCAAATACAAATTATTTACATTATTTTATACAAAATTCGTAACAATATAGATCTTTCTCATTTATGTTTTTTAAATTGAAATACAGTATTTAATTCTTTTAAGGCTTCCCCAACTTATCTGTCGACGAGCTAATACTGAAGTACCATACGTGAAAAGTATTAATTGCATTATGGTGACATTTTATTTTATTCGGTGGTGTTTTTTGATTCAGCGAAATTAGTCGACGGTATAATACGTAAGAATCCAAACTCTCTAGTATTTTAACAGAAAATAACCTTTTATTTCCTGAATTACATAAAAAAATGCCAATTAAAATACAAAAATCTCCACGCATTTATTATTTCTTTTTCTTATTCATTTTTAGGAAATTTTTTTTTACCACATTGAAAGCTTTCAAATATCTTTTAGCAAACTTTTCAAGGCCGAGATAATACAACTCTTACAAAAGAATTTGTGGTATTTCAAATATGAGGAAATCATTTCTTTTCTTCATCTATTCTTTAATAGATTAATATATTATTATTTATTGAGTGCAAATGCACTTTACACATTTCCCGGAAGAAATCAGAATGCTGCGAAACGTTGACCGATGTTTGTGACCAGGTTAAATTCAACTTTCTTTTACGTAGGTAGGAATCAGAGTGCTTGGTTCTAAATGATATTCGGATTGGTGTTGTTATGATGACCTAGTGTAAAACTTGCAGCAAAAAATAAGGCCAGTGATATCTTTTTCCACTAAAACACATAGACATAATTAAAGCAATTAACATAATTTTGATAGTGATGTTTTTTTTAAAAGTCATTAATTATAAAGCACATTAGTTTTGACAAAATGATCTTAATATGTATGGTCTGCTACTTTGACAAGTGGAAATTTTCAGAATTTCATATTTAAACCTTTAAAAATTATTTATTTTCAAGGTAAAGTTAGGGTTTATTTTAGTCAGTGAGTGAGTGTTTATAAACGTCGTGTAATAAAGCAGCACGAGGGGTGTTGGCGACTTACCTCATAATATTACACGACGAGCACGACATTTCAGCTGGACCCAGCCCTTCTCCTAACTTCCACACTATACCGACGGGTGGACTTTGCCCAGACAGATTTAACGTGCAGCAGCTGCTATACTACGGGTCTCCTGTGGCACAAAGGCTCGAAATTTCAACAGGCTGATTATGACCATAATTACTAAGCTATGGTGATCATTACAAAATCAGAGAAGTGCTTTAGTTAGGGAAAGACAAAAACTTATTATAGCACAATTTTAGCATTCTTTTTGTAGAAAGATTCTTCAGGAAATTCTTCAAGAAAGGAGGTAAAATTTATGTCCTAAAACATGTTTGTATCTTTAGAATTAAAAGAAAATACAAATTCACACACACACACACACAAATATTAATTCTCATTGATGAAATCGAAAAAAAAATTACTTAGTTTTTTTGTTTTAACACATAGCACAATAGTGCCTATTTCAGTAATGAAGTATATACTTCAAGTTATTAATAGATAAAAGCATTTTATAGATTCGAGAAATTTAGGCAAAAAAAACTAAGAAAAAAAACAAACAAATTACTTGGAATTTTATTCAACATCAAAAACTTAATGGAGAATGGTTTTGTATTTTCCAAAGCTTAATGAATTTTATAAAAATGCATAGGATTTATTATGTTTTGAGTTTTAAAATACTCCACAGTTTCTTACAAATAATTAAACCAAAAAATAAACTATAAATGAAAAGAATTTAAAGACTAACTAGGTTTTAGCCATACTTTTATCACAATTCTATGATTTTTAGTTATAGATACATATTTGTTAAACCAGTCCCATTTAGTCCTCACAGTTTGGAAAATAATTACAATCTGATAACAGTAGAACCTAATGGAAACTTGCTAAAAATAAAAAAAAAGGAATAATTTCATTGAATATGTTTCTATTAGACCGAAACTGGTTACCGTTTTAGCTACTAATGGGATAAATTTATGTAACACGTCTTAGTCACATGTCAACTGTAGTTGTGTTTCAAGCGAAGAAGTTTTTACATTCATATGACGTCATAGTCACATGATAAATGCAATCACGTTTGCCCAACCAATCATTCATGTGCTTTATTGTTTTTAACTTTCGCTTTTTACAGAAACTTTGTTTAAACAAGCAAAAAAGAAAAATTTTTAAAGTAAATTCCTACTTAAATCAACAAAAAAAATTATTTCAGTAACTTTTTATTAAATAGTTACAATTAATATATATATATATATATATATATATATATATATATATATATATATTATATATATATATATATATATATATATACATATGACAGAATCACAACATTAAGTGGCAATTAATTTTTATTAATTATCTTTAAAGTATCGTATTGTTCTCCAAAACAATCGAAAATATAAAGTTTCGTTTCAACTGAATGCTTTGAAACGTGAGGATGAAAAAAATCTTTTATAAGTTCTGATCCACGTCGCTAAAAATGAAGCCAACGTGGCTGTATCTGTAATTCTTTAAATAATTATTTTCAGTCAATATAAATTTTCAAACAGTTCTCTAAGAATCTAAGTACTTGAACTCCTTTAGCCAAATATCAAAGTTGAATTTTTATCTAAATTTTACAAATAGAACAACAAATGCAAGTCTAATACCAGTTTTGAATTCAATGGAACACGTGATTGTATTTATCTCACGGATCATCATGATACCCATGTGACCTATGAACTGTGATTAGATTATTCATCAATCATTTTTCAGTTTTGCTTATTCTTCAATTAACACCTGCTTTCACCAATAATGACCTTGATTTTAAAAGTATATTATACCTATGAAAAGTTTTTTTTTAACGTTCTATTCCACTGAAGTATTTTTAATATCATTCCTTGGTAGAGTTAAAATTGTTCCTTGTAAAACTTTTCATATAACAACTATTTTTTATGTGATTTAAGGTTGTAAAAGGGGCACTAACTCAGTTGTCGACTTAGTAATCTAATCGAACTTTTCTTTCGTTTTGTTTTTATTACGTTTGTTTTTATTATGTTTTGCTAATATCCAATTGGCTTAACTTTGTTTTGTTTACATTACAATTTTTAGTAACAAAAATATAATGTAATTTGTATTCCTTGTTCAAAATTATTTAATAATGCTTTTAATCAAATCATAAGAATTTCTGATAGAATCTAAAATTCTGAGACTTTGTTCTAAAGTTGAGCAGTACAGAGTTTTTTAAATCGTTCAATAATTTAAAGAAAGATACAAAAGCATTCTAAATTCATGGTTTATTTTCTTAAAAAATAAAATATACTTGTTTTATTTGTTAATTATCAAAATAGTAAATACTACAACTCTACAAAAGTGTGCAATGTATTTAGCACTTTACTTTTCGAGAAAAAAAAAGGAATCGACACTGGCGACATTAAAATGTAATAGTGTCTCATTTACATTGTCATTTTTTTTAAAAATCTGAAATTGAAATGTTTTTTATCGTTGGATATAATTTACATTTTAGAAATATTACCATGCTGAATATTACATAAGGAAATTTACTTGTAAAGTTTCCCAACTACAAATAATTTTTTTCTATAGGATTAAAATGAAAAGATTTCGAACTGTAGCTTTGACATGATACAATTTTTAGTCAATTTAAGGTATCCGACTACTCTAAAATAGTGATTTTTGCCAAAATTTGACAAATTCTTTTATAGGTCATTTTATTAGATTTATAAAAATACCAAGTTTATATTTTCCATTCACTAGAACAAAAACTATAAGAGTTTTAGTAAAAGCAGATGCCACTACTTTAAGAAAGATATGACATACTCTAAAATGCGTTTTACTCGAAATGTGTTTTAACTGAAATTTTTTGTGTAGGTTCTGTATAATAGTAGAAGCTTTTTAACCCTCAAATTTATCAATCACTGTTTTATTACAAAACTTACAGTCCTTTGCGTGAATATAATCACTGTTTTTTTATATAAGCAGTTTTCATATAATAACTAAGATAAAATACTCTAGTTTTTGTAAAAATTAAAATATCTCTTATCCTAAAGGTCATTTCAAAAATGAAAAGAAAAGAAACTCATCAAAATTAAAAATTTGTTGATAAACTTTTTGTACTAAATGGACCCCGTTTATGTAATTTTTTGTAAATTTCTACCAATTTTTTTTCTTTTTTAGTAATAATAATTTCTTTTTCTCTTCTTAATTTTAACATATTTTTCTTAAAGTATACTAAATGAATCTAAAAGCCCCACAAAATTTTCCCCATACCTCATTCTTTTTTTAAAAAAAAAGTTGTCGTAAGTAGTTGGGCACCTTAAATAATTTATAACAATATTACTTGTATATGCCATTGTGTGTGTGATTGATTGTTCATTAAAATCGTACTCTGAAGCAGTGCACAGACTATTGACCATAAACATCTAGTTTTGAACGATGGTTAATAGATGAGGACGACACCTGAACCAGCACCTCACTCTCCAAACTTCCACACTATGTCAATGCGACAGCTTTCAGAAACAGCATTAGGAATTGATCCCATGATTCGACAAAAAACGTCATTCATAAGGTCCTTTGATTTTGATCTTTTGGAAAAAAAATGATTGTTTCTTTTTTGCTCTAATCACATTAATTTTTCTTTAAAACTTTTTTTTTTCTTTCCATTTGATCAAACAGTTTTTCATCGTTATTTGTTTCTTTGTCTAACATTTTTCAAGAATATTTTCTTATGTTATGCCAGAAATAATTTTGAAAAAAATATTTGTTTTAAAGTGATCTCTAATTTTGACTTCAGCAATGTTTAAAATGGAGTACTATAATGTTCGAATTAATTGGAACATGTTTTCTTCTTTGAGTTGGTATATGATTACTAGTGTTGACCTGAACCACCTCAAACTCGTTATATCTGCTTTTGGGTAGTGTGACAGATCGACTTCGACTATAATTTTTTTCATTTCAATGTATCAGGAGCTCAGTTGTGAGCTTTTCAGTGGGGCAGCTGGTAATTTCAATTTTACGTTCTGTATAAGACGTGTTACTTTTACTTGTTCAAAGATGGATATTACTCCGAGGAACCGTTCTAAAATAAATCGCTCTCAATGAATACACTTCTATGACTGTGAGAGATATAACTATGGCAGTTGGTGTGATCGAATTAGGTGTTTTAAGAACATTTCAAAATTCTGGATCATCGTCTCCCAAAAAGAAATGAAAAATCTGGGTGATAGTGGAAAACTACTCCAAGAATTGATGAAATTTTTATAAGAAGTAGCACAATAAATCAAAGAAAGACAAGCATAGACCTTTGGAAGGGTTTATTGGATAATGGTGTTGAAGTGAGTACCTCAACTGTACGGAAAAGGCTTCTGGAAGGTAGCCTTAAGGTAATTTAACTGAGGAAAAAACTATTTCTAACTCAGAAATAAAAAACTATTTCTAACGTTTAGCATGAGTCAAGAAATACTGATCATGGACTGTTAACGACTGGAAGAAGGTGATTTTGAGTGATGAAACATTTATTTGAGCAGATATTCAAATCAAGTGTTGTTATACGAAGTGAAGTTGAAACTTTGTTACCAGATAATATCCAACAGACTGTAAAACACCTTTTAAAACATGTGTTGGTTTTTTCACAACAATTGGTCCTGGAAGCTTAGTTCTTATTAAAGGTATGATGAATTCTGTCAAATATATAGACATAAGTAGTAGGATTGTTCCATTGATGGAAATATTTGAGGGAACATTTAAACATGACTTGGCCCATTGTCACAGTTCGAAATTGGTCCATACTTTTACGTGGAAAATAAAATAAATGTGCTCGATTGGCCTGAAAATTCCCCAGATATAAATCCTATTCAAAACTAATGGCATATTCTCAAGAATAGTTTCGCTAAGATGAATCGCTCAACAGAGCAACTCAAGGATCATAGTGATAGATTCAAATGATGCTTATGACTGGCTGTTGTCATGCTCGAACCCGATAGTATTGATGAAATTCATCACAGAAACATGTTGTGCTCGGTCTCCTCTCTATGCTGATTGTCTATACTGTGTTCCAGATGATGAATCAAAAATTTGCCATTTTTGCTAAAGGAAGACATACTTCGTACTAATATACAGATTTTTCAGTCTATTTAAGGTATGTATTGATAAAAAGCTAAGGTTTTAGAAAAAAAAATCACTTTTTTTCCATTTGTCCCAATAATTCGAACAGTATAGTAGTTCTCTTATTTCTTTTTAAAATCAGGTTACTTTTTATCTTGAACAAAATGTTACAAATCGTCTGCAATATTTTTTTTAAAAAATGAACTTTTTAAACAAACATTCATGCTTTTACCGAAGGTTTCACTCTTTGATAGAGAGATGCAAAAGGTAAACAAATACATCTAAACCAAATAAATTTTTAATAACATTGAAATATTTTTTTCTATTTTAAAAATGTATTTATAAATTGAACTCAGTTTTTTAAATATGTAAATATAACGTTAACAAAACTTTAAAATATAAAACAGAATATCCATCACACTTTTTTTTATTTATTTAAATATTTACAAAGGAAACATTTAGAAAAGGGAAAAAAATGTGATGGTATTCATCTTCACTTTTTTTTCAGGATACACTTGAAAGGTTGTAATAAAAATGTCAATTTAAAGTGCAATAAAATATTCTCCGAAGAGTTTCTTTACATCTAAGCTTCACTTCGTTGATTTGATCTATTTTTAAGTATTGAATTTACTGAGATTTTTGTATATTTCGAAGTTCAACCGTACAAATACTCTTTGTAGAAGAATATAGTATAGCGAATGAAACCAAACAAAACAGGTAAAATATAGTATAAGGATTTTTACCACTTTTTTTTGCCAAATTTTAAAATAGATACCTTGAACTCCTATTTGATATATTGAAATATATTTGTTTTTATGTTTAGAGAGAAACAACAACAAAATATTTTTGAAAGGTACATTGTAATGTTTTACTTATTTATTTTTTGATTTGGTGCGATATTTTTAGCAAACTGTGTCTTTTGTAAAAAATATTTGTTATTTTTATCGAAATCCTAGGAAAAATATAATATACTCAGAAAATTGGAAAGTTGAAGAGATGGAATCTCTTTTGGTGGAAGAGATGGAATCTGGAGTCTTTTTTTTAATGGAAATTTTAAGAAAACAGAACCAAAATTATTTGGTAACTGATTTCACTTAATGACATCATATCATATAGCAGCCACTTCTCAACAAAATATATGTCAGTTTATTTCACTAATAACAATCTAATATTTCTTTACTGAAACAGACACTTTACACTACGTTTGTTGCAAACATAATGTGCATCTTAACTAAATGAAAATACTGGAGTATATTTCAGAAGAGAGGTCGACAACCTATGGCACCCGACAAAATTCTTAGTAGTACTCTACGAATATGTCAATTTTTGAGAAGACGGAAGTTGATATTTGATAAACATCTTCAGAATTATAAACATTTACGGAATAGCGAAAAAATCTGAAATATAGCTCTAAAGATAAATGTACAGCTATTTTGTAAATTATTGAACATCATTGCTAGAGAGATTTAATTGCTTGAAGAGAGAAAAATTCACGTACTCTTGTTTACCACTTTTGGTTCTACATATATATGCGAACAAATATTTTCCTAAAGAAAAAGTATTTTGAGTTCGCAAAGAAGCTGTTTAACAACTGAATATTCAAATTGAAAGTCACTCATGATACTGATATTGCAATATGAAGAAGAGCTTCACAGAGACAAGGATCACATTTAAATAATTTTTTTATTTAACAATATTGCAGGGGAATATTTATATTTTATGCTGTTTATTTCTTATTTTAATAAATATGTTTAAAGGATACATAATTTTACATTAATTTTACGTAATATATGTTAAATTTTAATTTTTTTATTTATGTTGAAGAGACAGTACTTTATGCTGTTTATTTTTTGTCAATAAATAACTTTAAATGATGCAAAATTAATGTATAAAGAAACTGTAAATCTATATTTTTAACCTCTAGTCTCTAACTCTGAATGCATTATCAAGGGAATCGAATTGTTTCAAATACACCGTGTGGCACGCTGAATCATATTGGTAAGTTGGTTTGGCATGCCACAGCTAAAAGGTAACTGACCTGTGTCCTAGGTTATCAGTTTATGAGTGAGTGAATTTTTACGTCGCACTGCTCAGCTACACGAGGGCTTTTGGCGACGGACCTCGTAATTTTGAACCATGGTTAAGTGACGAGGATGACATCTGAGCTGACATCCTCCTCTCCTAACCAACACACCACACCAACGGAAGGACGTTTGAGCTTTCGACAGATTTAACGTGCATCGCTCCCCTATTCGGTGTGTCTTCAGTGGCACTGGGCTCGAACTCATGATACGCCGTCCACGAGTCTGTTACCATTGCCCCTAGGCTACCGCTGCCACATATACTTATCAGGGAAAAAGATCACTTGTATGATTCTCAAGATACATTTTTTTTTTCAAAATAAATATTCCCAATACTATAATTTATTACAGATTCGTGAATATTTAAAAAATACTGCAGGTATTCTCTCTCTTAACGTATAAAGAATTTTTCTAATATATGAGCTTTTGGTTTGCATTAAAAGAGTTTTTAAATTCGTAAAAGTATTCTATAAGAATGTGTTTACTTTAAAACATTGGCTTTTACAATATGAGAAAATCTATCGATGTGATATTCTTCCTCCGTCTTGCTTTCTATTTATTAAGAATTATTAAATAATCGTTCTTATATTTAAAAATATTGAGTGATTGCTTTTAATTCACCAATATTTAAGCGATTATTCCCGTTTATGGAATGTTTAGGGATATGCGACATATCTAACAATTAACTGTGATGTATAATAGATCATTGTGCTCATTTCGAAGGCCATCTAATGAATTTAAGGAAAAGATTGCTCTGTCAATTTAGGATCACCCTCAAAGTTTATAATTGTAATACGAATAACGAATATTGATTATGATAATGCTGAAAAGGTTTCAAATATTTAAAAATCAAATAATTTACTAAATGCGTGTATGAAAGGACAATAAATCTAACAATTATTTCAAGTTGCGCTGTGGATTATCAGCATCGGATCAACAGTTTAGTTACATCTTGATGATAAATGTCTTAATACAAGGAAAAAGGATAAGTTTTTAAAAGTCTTTATTGAGAATAAATATTTGTGTAATATAAGGAGAAAAACGATTGTTGGCAAAGAAAAATAGTTTTTCAAACGTTGTTAAGTTTATTTTATGATCATATATATCTAGAGTAAAAATTATGCAAGTAGTTTTCCTCTTCAAATCAGCAATGTCATCATAATGCTTAGTTACTTGTGGGAAATTGCTAATTAATACATCCTTAAGAGGAGACACAGTACGATTCAATTGACAAAAATTGGTCAAAAAATCAAATCTAATTTTTTTAGCCTAATTTATTCTTTATATACTTTTCTATAACCTCACAAAATTTGAAAGCTCTTAACTTAAGAAACTCAGAATTATGATAGCTTTTACGTTCGCGTTTTTATTCACATCACTATGGCAAATCAAAACTTATTTATCTCGGAAGCATAAAATAATGAGTTTGTCTTCATTTAAAATGCTAAGACTTTTTTCTATTGTGCCTAATGCTTTGAATTTTTTTTACCTATTGCTAATAGTACATGGAACAAAAATTGGTATGCATTTTTAAAACAAAGCAATATTTATTTTTTTTAAAAAAGTAATTGAACTCAGAATTTGTACATTTTGTAAGGAATTTTCAATAAACATTCATAAAAAGAAGTATTGTACGAATACTAATGATGTTATCGCAAAACCCATACCAACTTTTGTTATGCATCGTTTAACGTACTTGTAAATCAAATTTCATGCATGTATGTAAACTTTTGTAGGAGAAGTAGCATTTTAAAATCACTTCACGAATTCTAAGTTTTTTTTCCTTAAAAAGTTAAATTGGCTTTTTATGAAATTTTGAGCACAAAATCTGTTTTACATGGTATACACACATAGGAGGCAACCAAAAAATTTTGAAAATCCCTTAAAATCCTTTGTGTAAATCTAACTCACCACATGTCCCTTAATTTTAATAAAGAATACAATTTAAAAGTTTTTTTTCTCATTTTAAGTTGCTTTTTTTAAAACTAAGAATAAACATTCTAAAGACAATCAGGTAGGCAGCAGTAACCTAAGGATCATGGTCAGATTCTAGGACGGCATGTCACGAGTTCGAGCCCAGAGCTAATGAAAACCTACCATGTAAATGGCGTGATGCATGTTAAATACGTAGAGGTATAAGTCCTACCATTGACGTGGAGTGGAAGTTCGGAAAGGGGGATGCCAGCTCAGGTGTCATTCTCGTTACTTGACCATGGTTCAAAATTACGAAGTCCGTCGTAGTCTTTGTGGTTTTGTTGGGGACGCAGGCCATTATGTGTTCGTATGTTCTCTGACAAAGGATTTTCATTTGGTCTCTCCAACTCAAAATGCTGAAAAAACCTGGTTCCAATGTTTCATTAGAAATCATTCCATTCAGTGTAAACTAAAATCATGTATTAAAATTGCCTCTACAATCCGCGATCAAATTCTTTATATGGGATTGGATCAATACTCTTATGTGGTCACAAGCATCCCCCCCCCCAATGTTTCCTACCTTTTTTCCCCTGTACCGGTGCATTCGTATTGTATGTTTTTATTTCTTTTGATGTATTTGCAAGAATGCTCGATATGTTCTATTTCCTTCTCTCTCTTACTCTCATTTTGTATTTTGTTATTATTTCCAGCTTTGTATGCTTGTACCTTACAATTACATTTGCATTTTGTTAATTTACCTTTAATTTGTAATATGTAAATTTAATGTGTGCTAATGTAAAAAAATGTAAACTAAGATTTTGCTTAATAAAGACTGAACGTAGGGGTGGTTGTTTCTCGGAGAACCAGTTTGTAGCTCTAAACCCCTTTTGGTGAGTTTGGTTCTCTTGGATATTCTGCAGAAAGTCCTCTCGTGTTGCTTTAGGGCAATGGTTCCCAAACTTTTTTAACCCACGGACCCCTTATTATAGTCAAAATTTGCCCGTGGACCACTTTTTAAAGTCAAAACTTTTCCCAAGGACCCCCAAGTGAAAAAGCTACATAAAAATGCATAGTATAAAAATAACAAATTAAAAAAACATTTTGTTGAAGAGTTATTCATTGAAATGATAACATTAGTTTAAAATAAAATTTAAAACAATTTCTGAGACTTGGATGAATTTGATGAGATGTTATGAGTGTATTTATGTGTGTGTGTCCGTCTCAATGTTTGTGAGTAGTAACCGCAAATCCCCACAAACACTAATTTTTCGTCAGTTTCTTTTTCTTTTTGTGATGAGGTTTATAACGAAACTGAATCCACGCTCTACCAAATTGGAAGGCGGGAAAGTAGCCAAAGACTTATCTACAATAACCTATGATGTATGCAGGACATAAAATTGGGATCTGTTTTTGTCACCAGAATTTGTAATATCCTTGTTCAAACATTGGTTTAACTCCCTCATTTGTGGGTATTTCAATAAGATGCTTCTGTTATATTAGTATGGATTTATCTGTGTTTGGTATCTGCGCTAGTCCACGTGCAAAAGAGTACAACACCCAGTCGGGAATATCCAAGGGAATTATTGTTGTTTGTTTAAATTTTCATGAAAATAAAAATGGATGAAAATATTTTTATTTCATATTAAACCTTGCACCACGGACCTTCTGATGTTGTTCAGGACCCTACAAATCAATTTTAATTTTCCACGAACCACTTGAAAAATACCGGGGACCTCTGGGGGCCCGTAGGGACCACTTTGGGAACCACTGCTTAGTGCAATATCAATAAATATTCATTCACTAAAAACAACCATCGTGGCTGTAATTCTGAATGCCCCAAAAGAACTCAGTGCAAATAAATAACTTTCCAAAAATTATGATTTATTATATTATGCATATGGTGAATTTATAAAAAAATGTTTTCCATTAAGTATTCAATATAAATCTTTGTACCTTATATTTCCTTGGACATTAACATTTTAAAATAGTTATTACGCTAGATTTTATTAACATCTAATACATGAGTGAATACAGCTCCTTTGTTATAGATAACAATCGTTATATTGGGTCAACGGTAAACATTTTAGGCACGAAAGTTATTGACCGGTGAATTCTCACGCAAAGGGGTGTCACCAATCAAATGTCAGTGATTTCAGATTTCTGGAGTAACATTTGCCCCGAAGAAGAAAACCGAAGTAGAAACATTTTCCAGTAACTTGCTTTTTTAAAGGTAACGTTTTTTCCCTAATTTCTTAATCGTTGATTGTGAATTATTATTCAATCCGTTTTGTAACATAAAAATAGTAAAATGAAAATTTTCTGCTTCGATAAACGGGTTTTGAGTGCTTTTTCTTTTGTTTCCATTTTGTCATGATCAATGAAGTGATTCGTTCCATAATATTGAATGGTTTTGTACTTTCATCGAGATAAATACTGTGCTGAAATAATAAATCATGTGATTGTGAAATGAAGTGAAAGGAGAAATAAAGGGTGAAAAATTTAGTGTTTCAAAAAGCGAAGAGTAAATGAAAACAAATTCCTTTTTTAAGTTTTATGAGTTTATGTTTTGGCATTGTTTGATATTATTTCACCCTTTTTTTAGAAAAGAAACAAATATGTCTTTTTAGCCTTTTTATCACATTTTTTATTAACAATTTACATTCTTAAATTCATAATGGCAGACATACTATTTCTTTTCAGCCTTTTTTCTTAAGTCGACAATAATGCTTATTTTATTTATAGAAAAAAATGGAGAGTCATTTTCTTTGGAAGAAGTTTAAAAATATAGATAAATATAGTAGAGTTTAGATTTTATAAAATGCATTTCTTTTGCCAAAATTTAACAAAACATTTTTTTAGTTAACAAACCACTTAAAATTTGAAAACAATTTCTTTCTATCAAAAAGGTATTATTGCTTAAAATATTTTTAATGACTATTCTCATACTTTCTTTCAATATTTTAAACAATTTCTTAAATATTCAAATACGAAAAAATAAAGAGATGTAATTATTTAAATATAGGTTTTAATGAATGTTTAATATTTTGCACCATTTCTCAGTGCTCCAGAAGAGTGAGTGAATATTAACGTCGCACTGTTCAGCTACACACGAGAACTTTTGGTGACGGATCGCCAGTGCTCCAGGAAAAAAGACAGTTTGTCATGATGATATTATTTTCTGTTATTCAATACATTTTGTAACATTCAATACATATGATAAATAGATTTTTCTTTATATCACTTGAAGACCCAACTCACTCATTCATGCTGGAACATTTCACGTTCCATGGGAGGGGGAGAGCAAAAAATTTTTTTATACTTTTTCCAGTGTCATTGGGGGTCAGTACAGTAGAACGTCGTTTATCCGAATCAATTGGGACCGGACACCGTTCGGAAACGCGATTGTTCGGATAACCGAATGTGATCCATGCAGTATATGAAACCGGATATTATACGAATATTGAAAATCATCACATGCGGGAAACGTGCTTGAAAAAAAAGTAAAGTAGGTGCAAAATGTCGCAATTTTACCTTTATTCTGAAAAATAATCACTTATTTTTCTCTGTACCACTGTACACCTTTGTTTTTTCGCAGCAAGGTCTCTGATTCTCTTGAGCAGCAGTAGTTGAGTAGGACAGCACTCTGATTGTTGTTTGTACCACTCCACTCTAACGCAGAAACGCGTCAGCATTTGATGGACCCTTGCTGCTTTCGTTGTTATTGTTTCCCGTCACTTTTGACCTCAAGTGAAACAACTGTCGAGAACATTGCACTGTTCGAAAACGTATCCGGACTTTGATTTGGATATTCGACGCTCCGGATAGTAAACGTTCGGATATTCTACGCTCCGGATAATAAATGTTCGGATAAACAACGTTCTACTGCATAGTGTTAATAACATGAAGAATGAAATATCAAAAGATAAAAATATTTCGGGTCTAAAGGGGGGGGGAATGTCTAACCTATACCATCGAGCAGGCTGGGTCTTAAAGGGATATGAAAAAATTGCATTATTTGAATTTAAGTTCTAGGAAATAAAAGTGATCGAACGATGTGTAAATAGATAGACAGTTGATGAGATAGCGATTACCAGCGCGGAGATCTTTATTTTGGAAATTAAATGCATCAACTATTTCGTTGCTTAAGCTCAGGCATTTATATGCTTGACAGTAAATCTTATTCTGGAAAATTCTCGGATAAATCTTATAAAATGTCGGATCTGAGACCTCAGTTAAAATACGGACCAGCCAGCAGGCCGTTAGCTGTTAGAAGATGGCCTTGATGACGAAAATTCTGACGAGTACTGCAATGCAGATGAAATTAGAATAATAATTGTTTTTTTAATTATCATCAGGAATAAAAATGATACACAGGTGAATTATTATTATTATTATTATTTTTTTTTGTTCTCAGCTTAACATACAAATTTTCATGATGATGGATATTTTTATCATACTGTTTTTTAATTATTTTGTATTATATATTTATAAAAGAATATTTTTAAATATTTTCCCTTTAATCCAGAGCATGAATGATATTACCCTGATTTACTTCATAAAAAAAAGAAAAGAATAATGTAAAGTAGGGTTAAAAGTAACTTTTCTTAATTTTTCTGTTCGAAGATATTACATCCATTAATCTAAAGCGAAATCAAAAGTTATCTTATTCGTTACCGACTTTGAAACTTTCTACAATTATTCAAAACAAATAATTATGAAATTTTTTTGGAAAAAGTTTCCTTCTTCAATTTTGTTGCTAAGATATAAATCTACAAATTTTATGCGTTAAAAAAATTTGCCGAAATTTTTAAGGATTTTCCGAATCAAAAATGACATTTTGGAGGAAATTCCTTATGATCCAGCCACACTTTCAGAGCATAACAGAAATATTGCTCATTGTAACGTCAGTATTTTTACGATTTTCACCTGAATTTTTTAGAATTTAAGTTGCCCTACATTACAGATTACAAAATTATGAACGAAAAATAATAACATATGATGCGTAGGGAAAATAAATGAAATATTCTCTTAAAATACGCATGTTTCATTGAATATCTGTTTTTTTTTCATTTTAAATTTCAACACATTTCTTTTGTATGTTGTCAAAAGTGATGAAGGGTTTTTGGAATTTATAGTCAATTCTGGATATTTTAAGAAAAAAACACCTGAAAGAATTCTGGATATTTTCTTAAAAATAACTTCTAATTTTTACGAACGCAAATATTTGATCAAAAATTTATATAAACGTTTGAAAAACGTTAACCGCTTTTTATATTGGGTGAACGCAATAAATTATTCCCAACTTTTTACAATACAAAAAAAAATAATTTTTTTACAGCAATGATAAAAATCTTCTTGGTACATAATTAATTATTTTTTTGAGTGTAACAGAAATATATACGTTTTTATAACAATGTTCTCTATTTTAAATAAATTATATAATTAAAAAGAAATTCTGTTTTATCTCCTTCACATTTTTTTTTATTATATACGCATGAGGCAATCTTTTTAAAATCCGATTTATTTTTTCTTTAAAACTTCATTTTCGTTTTCATTATAATCAGATTAATTTTTAAATTCTGAAAATGTTAAAGTGATTTTAGTACGTTTGAAAAAAGTGAAATCCTTAATAGTTCATTTTTTTTTTAAATATAAAAAAAGGATTTTGAATTTATCGATGTTTTTTTAACCAATTTTTAATCCTTAATTTTGTATTATTTTTACATACATGGAGTTTACTTATTGTTTCATTGAATTCTAATTGTTATTCAACTTTTGAATTATTTTCCTGTATATTTTAATAAATATTTATTACCCTATATTATACCGTACAACCAACGAAAAACATAGATAGGAAGGATTTTATTTCTTTGCATATTTTTCCATTTGCACAAAACTAGCATTTGAAAAATAATAAGCTGAAACACATAATTAAGTTTATTTTTATTTGATATAGTTCTTTTAGCACTTTTCTACGGAATGTACTGCAATGCATATAAATCCATAGATTTTTCAAAATAACAAATGTTTGAAGAACAATTCCAAGAAACATTAATTTAAAATATCAGTCAACTCAATTATCACTCATTTATTAAATAAAAGGGAAATATGCAATTTCACGTTTTATAAATTTACAAAATAAATTTTTTTAACATTTTTAAAATTAAAATTTTTTTATTACATCACAACAAAAAAAAAGTAATATAAAAAATTTAAGTTAATTCCTACTTAGGTCAACAAAGGAAAATTTTATTTTAGTTACTTTTTATTAAAATTTACTATTATATAAATACGTATATACATATGACAGAATCACAAGTGACAAAATAAAAAGCAATTTTCCTTGCAAAAAAAGAAGAAAAAATCCATTTTTTTTCTATGTATGGCGTTGGATTATTTTTTGTTTCTTACTTTTTTTTCATTAATTAAATTGAATTATTCTAATACGATAGTACAAGAAAAGGTGGGATTCGAACACACGACCTTTGTAGTAGAAATTCAAAGCGCTATCCATTGCGCTACAGGGATACAACGAACAATTTTCCTTTCTACATATGCTGTTGGACTATTATTTTTGTTAGCTACTATTTTGAACAAGGTATACATATATATATATATATATATGTATATATATATATATATTAACAGGAAGGGGGAAGGTTGGCTTTCTACAAACATGTTCGACCCCACTTTTATATAAATTATTTTATATATAAGCTGTCCTAAGTCAGCAATGTTTATAAGACTGTAGCATCAATATTTTTATATTTAACTCTATTATTTTTATTTTATTTTTTCATATATCAGTTCTAAAATCTATTGTCTGGTTAACTTGCATTTTCAATTTTATTTCAGTTTTGTTTACTGTTTATTCATCTCTCTCTTGAAGAGAAATTTTGACTATATAATATATATATATATATAGGGAGGTGTGAACCAATACGTTTGAATTGAATAAAACTCAAAAGAGAAAAAATAAATCAGATTTAAAATTTAAGTAGGATGCATTCAATAAAAGAAATGAAAACGAGATTAACACACGCAGTACGTTTCTTATAATTTTATTTTAAGCAAAAATACTCAAACTTTTACCCTTCTTTAACTAAAAACCAATTAACTAAATTACATGTCTATCCCGTTAGATAATCTTCTATCAACAAACACCTTGAGGCTCCGATGCAATTACTTTATCATTCGAAAACGAAAACTATTAATCTACTTATCAAAATGGAACTTTTGATAAGTATAACATCAAAAGACAAATCAACTCGGAACTCAACAAAAGCATCTTGTACCATGTCTTAGCCTCACGCTATCGCCTATGGATATGCAAAGGATAACTTTCAATCCATCGACTTGTTTTTAAATCCTTTTCAACACGGAACTCAACTAGTTCCTGTCCATACGCCCTAAATGTTCCCTCCCCAAGAGCATTGTCATATAAAAGCCACCATCTTGGGATAAAACGTCTCAAATTGAACCTGAGCAGCGATTGAAGACCATGGAATTATAAACACTGCCTTCATCTTGGATGTGACGTCAGATCTCCACCTATAAAAGTAGTCGACCTGAACGAACCTCTTTCTCTTAAAAGTGTTGGATATTTTTGAGAAGCGGCTTCTTTTTCGGCGCTTTTGACCCATCAGCACAGTTTTTGTTTCGGTGCGCTTTGGTGATATTTGCGGGAGAAAACATGGGAAAACTGACGGGTATATTTTTGATGTGTTTATCTATTCAGTGGTGAGTACTTTTGCTGAATATTTCTCGCACGTATAATTTAGACTATAACAGCGATTTTAATTTTTTTCATGTATTTTTTAAAAAAGAATTCATATTTTTAAAGATTTTAAAGGAAACATATACTGAATGCATATATTTTAAATGTTATTTATCAAATGCCTGGCCATTGACCATCAGATCATTTGGCAATATATATATATATATATATATATATTAAATGTTCTTTCATGTGATAAATTGTTAAAATACCCCCTTATGTTATTAAATGGCTTTTTTTATATGAAGAGTAAAGCTATGTGAAGATTAAATGAGTTCGAATAAAAGCAGTTTTCGATTGTTTCTATAGAAAGAGTAATTCTATTTCAAAAGCAATTTCATTTTCCTTTGTAAAAATAATATTTTTTCATGTATCTATTTTTAATGTTTTCTGCCCTGGATATGAAATCCCATGAAATATTTTCGAGAGAGTTTTAGAAATATCAAATATTTATTATTTAAATTCAATATAAAAGAAACAAAATCCAATTTAAACTTGGAAACTAAACATTTTCGATATAAATTCTATTTTTCTTTTTTCTTCATATTTTTCATAATTTTAAATATCTTGTTTTCTCGTTCAACATTCTTTTATAAAAATTCATATATATTTTGCTTTTCTGTGAAATTTAGAATGACTGAGATTATTTTGATTTTTTTTTTAGCTTCTAAAAGCTATTTATATTATTTTGCATAATTATATAGGTTAAAAAATAAATATAACTTTATTAAAATATGCTTTACGTGACGAAAGTATATCTTAGTTTCGATTCAGAGTAACTTTATGTTTTGAATTTATATTGTAATTTTACTGCAATTTATGCATATAAAGTGGATTCATTTGCAATTATTTAATTTTACCTTCAGAATTAAAAAAAAAAGAGAAGAAGAAAAAGAAAGGAAGAAATTTTATATGTTCGAATGTAAAATTCTAAAATTAAAAATATGTTTTTTAAAATCAAAAATAAAAATACGTATTATATACTAAATAATAAAATATATTTCTTATAAATTATATTTTGTATGTATCAATTTAAATCAGTTCTTTCGACTCACAATTGTCAGATCTCTTTTTTTCCCTCAAAATAATACGAGAATTATGTTTTTCCTATCTCCAAATAAACAATTATTGTAAACTACATTCTCAAATCTCCTGACACAAATATATTTTTGCAATGAAATAATTATTTAGTTATAAAAGTTTATATTATAATAAAAAAAGATTTCATTCAATGGCAATGGCTTACAATCTACCAGCAATAAACACAACAAAGCCTTTATATTCATTAGACAACATAAACTCTTACAGCATACATAATTTAACGTCCATATTTAAAGCAGAGACAAGGGGACGTTACATTTTCGTATTACTTTTATAACATACAGAATCCATATCTTTTTTCTTTACAGCGCTTGGTCTTACTATGCTTACAACAGCCCCCAAAGTTATCAACCAAAATTGATCTATCGCCACCATGTAGCTCCATATCAACCTCGCGCACCGGCCATGCAGCCACTGCACATGCGAGCAGCACCTGTTTCTCCATACGGCACCATGGCAATGCCTTATGGTCCCCCAGCAATGCCATTCCAAACAATGGCAGCCGCTCCAATGTCTTTTTGGTCACCTCCTCAACCCATGTTCAATCATATGCCACACGCACCTGCAGCTAGCCAGCACAATAGTTATTTCTCTCCCGTCTCAGTACCACCAACAGTTCCAAGGTTTCCCATCAAGGAAATGATAACCACTGGTTTCCAAGGGGCTTTCAGCTCATATCCTTCCAAACCATCTTTCTTGACTAAGATCAAACCTTTCCTATTTGGAAACCAAGGCCCAAGGTCATTGCCACACGATCCCTATTATCCAAACTACTTCCCTCCTCATCATTTCTCACCAAACAAACCATTCCAGAACAGACCTGCACCCCATCATGCTTTTCCTTCAATGAATCATCCCCATAATTTAATGCAACCCGAAAAATCTTGTTCCTGCTCTTTGCACGTTGGACATTTGACAGTCTACAAGCACACAGACTTGAGGTCTTCGTACTCTTGTGATGACGTCAAGGATTGTAATTCTTTCTGCACCAATTTGGTAAGTTGTTTGAGATTTTATCCCGTTAATTTGTGATAACTTAATTAGTGGTGAAGGGATGACACGTTTGTTGTAAATGTTTAGCGTAAGCTTAACCTAACTTACAGCGTTTCTCAAACTGTGGGGCGCACCCCTTAGGGGGCGTGATAACTCTACGTGGGGAACGCGAGCATATTGAAAAGTCGAAAACAAAAGATTATTTGAAAAAATATTAATTTACGGGAAGAACAAAATACATTCTGACATAATAAAAAATGAAACACATATTTGCACTAATACACTTACCTTACTTAGTGCCTATATAGACTGATAAATATATATTTGCACTGATCAGTACTGCATAATGTATTTTATTATTAATTCAACAAAAGAAAGTTAAGGACAAGTTTAACAATTACCAGTGACCCCATGGGCTTGTTATATAAAATATTAACACTTATCTTGATAATTTGTATGGTTTATAATTAATCCCTTAACTGACTTTTAAAAGTTACGCGATTCGCTCCCCAATGCCATAGTTTTCCACATAGATGCACGTATGTGATATACTGGGAGGGTGGGTGGGTGGGAGAAAAGGAATAAATAATTAAATCATTCGAAATAAGTAAATCTTTCTCAAACACTGTCAAGGTCCTTTTAATGCATTCCAAAGCCTTCAGAATAATTTTATGGATGGCAGTGCACAGCAAAGATCATACTTCAGAAAGACGTATTTATACGTCCATGGCAATTAACGCTTTGGCTGAGCGAGTGGTTTATATACGCCGGTGGAACCTAAGAGGTTAAAGTAGTATTGCAGCCTTAACGTCAAAGTATACATTGTTATTGTATGTAGGGGGCGATGAAAATTATGATTAAGTATTGGGCCGCACATATTGAAAGTTTGAGAAGCACTGAAATAGAGAATCGAAGAGAAGAATAACTCTAGAAAAGCATAAAAGTTTTCGTAGTAATCTGCACGATGTCACTCTAAGTAGATTTTAAAGAATAGTAAAAGAGTATTCGCAATAAAATAGAAAAGTGACTCATAAAAGCAGATCTTTCATGTAAAATGTACATGTAAAGCTATTTGAATCAGAATATCAATCAGTGATGTCAGGCACTACGTACTGATTGGCGGAGAGATCATTCAAAGCGGTAACTTTCAAAAGTTTATATATTTGCATTTAATTTTTAACCATGCCCTTTGAACAGGAATATATTTGCCCGTTGAAACCTAGGACCTAGGGGACGGCCGTGAAGCAAGGTCAGTCAGAAAGAAACTACCATACAATTACAAATTCTGCTTACAAATTCTTCAGTTTGGATTGGTTAAAGATCTATTTAATTTGAAACTTTTTAGTGGGTTTCTTTTAGTAGTTAAGCAGTTTTTAAAATTTTTAATTAACTTTTTATTAGGAGCTCGGTTCCATTGGCCAAGCCCAAAAACTGAAAATCTGGTCTGCTCGTCACTCTAACGTCTTAAAACTATAGTTAACGGCATTGTAACAAATTCTAATTCAGTTTTCTTAAAAGATTTTTCTAAATTACATAAATTGATATTATTTCATCTGAGGCAACTGGTAATTTATTATTGATCTTATTAAAATGAGTTCAATTTGAACAAAAAAAAAAGGAATTTTAACACTCTGACATTTATATCAATACAACAATCTATAATTGATTGATCTCGTAAATTTTCATCATGATACTGCGGCGTGGATAACATCTAAGAAAATGCCGACTGTGGTTTCAAAACTTTCACTCCACACCATTTAAGGACTGAGTTCTTACCAATGTTTTCACTGTTAGGTTTTACTTCAGCCTTTTGTTTTTAAATAAAGACATTAAACTCATAACACATTTCCCTTTTTTATATTTTACTTTACATGATCCAATTTTAGATGCCTTTAGTTATTTTTTTTTTGATAAAATTAATATAAAGATTTTTTTATATCTTAATGTGACCTCAACTTGGAAATAACCTACATTTCTGAGCATTTGATTCCTTATTAGCGTTAGTAGATAAAAAGTTTAGTCTAATGAAACATGGATCCAAGAAAATTTTTGTTTCACTTCCATCATTAATTTTAAAAAAATCTGATAGTTTCTCTGGAGGAAAACAGTCCCAAGACTCGAAAATAGATCCAGTGCCGGCGCAAGGAAATCAGAATGCGCTTCATGCTTTAATGAACTTAGTTGGAACGGACTCTTTTAATCAAGACTGCAGAAAAAGAGGGAAAAAACAATCGTTCGTGCATGAAAATGAGACATAATTTTTCTGATCGTGACCTTTCCTTCGAAATATACAGTTTAATCTAAAAAGCACTGTGTATAAAGGAAAAAAAATTCCATATTTAAAAAAAAATAGACCATAAAATGATAAATTTATTTGCGCGATCTTATTGGAGAAAGTAATAAACTTTAAAAAAAATCTTTAAAAAAAGTACGTATATATATATATATATATATATAATACTAAATTACAACACC
This sequence comes from Trichonephila clavata, assembly GCA_019973975.1. Lineage (NCBI taxonomy): Eukaryota > Metazoa > Arthropoda > Arachnida > Araneae > Nephilidae > Trichonephila > Trichonephila clavata. The sequence goes on from BMAO01001882.1 coordinate 42,623, forward strand.
TCCCCCCCCCCTTTTTTTAAAGAAAAAAAATTCTTTTTAACAATCAAATTTCATGTTTAAATTTTATGTTTCAATACCTCCATTTTTGAGGATAGATCTTACTGAATTTTTTCCTAAAATTTTACTTTATTTATAAATTAGAAAATTCATAATAAATCACTTAGAAAATGAAATGAATGTAATTCTTTGGAATAATATATTGTAATTCAAATGTTAATAGTGAAAAGAATGCTATTTAGGTCAAAATATTTTTATTGACACGGCTATGTAACATTTTTCAAAGATAATCTTTAACTTCTAAGAATTATTATTATAAAGGTAATATGACAGTGAATCCAACATTAGATTCCTCTTTAAATAAGAAATTGTTAAATTTCGAGAGAAAAAAAAACAATTTAAATATATATTTCATTTACACATATTCGGATAATTAAAAATTTTTAAAAAAATGTTAAGTATAGACGAGATATCTAAATTTCAAAATTTACCTACATGAGGAGAATTAAAAGTAAAATTTGATCCTTTTTTTCTCAAAATAATTTTGCTTAAGTGTTACATTAACTCATCAAAAGTATCAAATTTTGACGTGATTGTGTGCGTTTGGTTATAAAGAATAATCATGCTGTTATGCATATTTTAAGAACTCTTTTTTTTAATAATGAGTTAATAATTTTTATTTCCCTTCTAATAAGAATGAAGATTTATTGATTTTAGATCTCTAAATGAATGAATATTAACCCTGAATTCAATACGATAAAGAATTTTTAATTAAATTGTATAGTAACATTTTTCAAATGCTGTATAAAATATTTTTCCCCCCAATAAACGTTGAAAATAACTGCTGAAAAAAATATTAAAAAGTTAAAATTCAGTATAAATTTTGTGCATTGATTCAAAATCAATCCACTATTATATAGAAATCATTTTTAAAAATCAGAAGTTGATATCCAAACTTTAAATTAAAAATTTGAAATTAATTATATATATTGGCAATTTGCTTACGATAATTATATATATAATATTCTTAATTAAAAAAAACAAAACATCATCTATATAAAACTTTATGTTAAAAGGAAAAGAAAACATCATTATACAAACGAGATATATAATCACAGATATAAAGTTATCTCTCTAAAATAAACAAAATTGATTTAAAATTTGGTATAAAGCTAAATAAAATATTTTTCCAGTTCAATGCTTATAATAACATTGCTGTGTGCATGTAAATTTAAACCTACAAATATAAAATAACTGAATATGAAAATTTTACTAGGTATTAATTGCGCGAACGTTTTCCATAGCCATTATCATTACTGAAGCTGAAAAACAAATATTTACAATGAAATCATTATTGTGAAAAAGAGAAAGTGAAAGGATTGTTAGACATTTTCGAAGTAATTTTTTTTTCACAGTGGTATGAGTAAAAAAAAAAAAAAATCATTGACAGTAATGACATTTAATCATGTATGAGTTTAGAAAACAATACCGCTTAAACAGAAAATAATTCCGGCTTATTTAAAATTTGTTATACAAATAAATATATATTTTAAAAGTTTAATTGTAAGTAATAAAAATAAGTTTTGTAGTTGTATCGATAATTTTTTTTATGTTTAGAATTTTTTAAAAAATAAATAAATTAGAAGAGTTTTATTTAAAAAAATTTTTAGTTGCTTTTCTAAATAATTTTTAAGAGCAATAAATGAGAGTTTTATAATTTAAAGTAGCACTTTTCATATCTAAACCTTAAACTTTTCTTTCAATTTAAATTTAAACGCCGAAACCGATTTCGAAATTAATTATTTTAGAGCTCTTTGTTTACTAAAAATCTAAATAAAGTTTATAATTTTAAAATTTAATGCCTTAAAATCACGTTGGAATTTTACAATATAACCTGAAAATTGTTATTAACGATATTATAATTATTATTTTCGAGGGAAAATATCAGTAGCGAAATGTATTTTAAAAGGATAAAACTGAGTTTTAAAAAGATGTAATTTTCTTTTCACAAAATCACTTAAACGTTACATTTATAACTAAATTGAATAAGGTATATAAATAAATAATTTTTTAAAAAAAATTTGAATAAGACGCAATGGTTTAACATTAGCTTAAAGTCTGACTTTTAAAATATAATTTTCCGAAAAAAAATTCGGTACTTTCATATATATCAACCAATTTCACGAAATCAAAAGACGTTGCCAAATGCTGTCATCGTTATTAGTACTGTGTTCGAATACGCGTGGAAATGGTTTCCACTATTGGCTGCATATCGGCATTTGGCAACGTGTTTTGAATTGCCGATATTGGTCAACGGCTTAATAATTTAAGTACCAAAAAATCATCTATAATTCTGGGACAATACTAAGGATGCGAATTTCACAAACAAGTACATATTTGAGAAAGAAATATATTTCGTATGTATAAATTAAGAGTGAAAAAAAATTAGTTGAAACCTTTTTACGCATTTCAATGTACACACACAAGTACAAATTTTGAAATAACTATAGAGAGCATTACAAGACTTTTAAGAACCGACTTCAGAATATTGTATTCGTAAGTGAATGAATAACGATTTTTATAACCTCCCATTCTTAGAAGAAGCACGTGAGCTACTGGCTATGAACTTAAAAATTTTTGACTACTTAGTACTGATACAAAATAAAAGTAGGAATTGAAAAAGAGGAAGTTTAACACAAATACTTCGCAGAAACTGTGATAATTTTAAAAATATTCAAATATACCCCACTAGAAACGGATAGTAATACAGATTATTTGCATTGTTACCCAATATCCTCTCATTACATTCACCGATAATGTATCTGGGTAAAAAATGGCTAGAACCTCAGGCAATAAACAGGGGAAGAAAAAAATTATATAACGCACCACTGAACCCGTCAACACAGCAATTTGCTTCAACCTCATATTCTAATAGATTCTCCCAGAATGTGCGTAGCGCGGTGTGTGTGCCATTCTTTTCCCGCGGAAACAACAAAAAAGGATACAGAAATGGAATGAAATTCCTTTCTGGCACACCACAGAGGGGGAGGGAGAGTAGAGATTAAATTGACGCTTGTTATGTGCCTCAACGGCGAGTTCAATATTTTCTTCAACAAATTGGCAACACATGCTTCAGGCTAGATATCATTTGTGTGCGTGTGGAATCTTTGATTATCTTCTACCCATCTTGATCCTGATGGGATTCGCGAAAGGATGGAAAACTCGATGAAGAGTGTCAGCAGATTCGTTTCTGACGAATCTGGATCCCTTTCTTTCAATCGAAACAAACTATGAAAGGTTTATAATGATTGTATTCTTCATGGTTTCGAAATTGTGGCCCATTTTGAGGTTTTTAAGTAGCATGTTCATTGTCACGATGCCGATGCTAAAAGTTCATGACCAAAGGGAAAAGACAGTCAAAGAAAGACGCTGGCATACTTTTTTAAGCACGAAAGTTTAAGAAAATAAAAATAACGTGAACAGTTTACGAATAAATGAATAAAGATTTTGAAAGTGTGAAAACTCTTATTGCTCATATAATTGGCTAAAACACTTTACTTTAAAATAATACATCGATTTAAAAAATATACTACATAAAAGATTATTCTATCATAAAAAGTAAATATAGATCGATTGTATTCAATAACCGATATGGCAAAGCAGTGTTCCTCAGCCTTTTTATAGCCATGTACTTGTCAATATGTGACAATTTGACTGTGTCCCGCAAAAGGGGAGGGGGAGGATGCTGATTACTTATATTTTATATATCACGATCTTTTGAGCATGCGTGGTATTGGAGCGGCTTTAGGTGTCGCCTCTCAGCTCAAAGTTAACCTCTAGTCCATGGAAAATCGCACAAATCCGAGAGAAACACAATACAGTAAATAAAACAGATGATTAATTTAATGTTCCTTGGGTGGCCCAGCTCCATTTAATCCACGGACTGGTACCGGCCCATGGCCTGGAGGTTGGCGACTACTGTCGTAAAGCATTGAATTTAGATAAATTGTATGAAATAAGTATAAGATCATTTTTATCGAGATTCCGGCAACACTGAAATAAATTTTCATTCGCATTTCCCTTCATATTTTCATGCAAATGGAACTTAAAAGTGATAATTGTACAGTACAAGTTATGATTCCGAATTTCTAGTACGTGGTTGGATATGTTTTAAAGAGAAAATTAATATAACATATTCTAAATCTCTCTCTTGTAGTCTCGGTAACCGATTGGGCATGGACGCGAGCTTGCAACCTACGTTATTTCTTTCGAGCTTAGTGCCACTAAAGGGTTGCCAAGTAGAGGGGATGATGCACGTTAAACTTATTGAATTTCAAAGTCTTCACGTTGGTTTGGAGAGTGGATGCGGGCTCAAGTGTCGTCCTTGTCATTTGGAAGTGGTTTAAAATAACTAGATTCGTCATCAATGGGCCAGTTCAGTACAGTTCAGAAATAAGTTATGTAATGCGACGATAAAAAAAAGGGGGGGGGGTTAAGGGGTTAAGTTAAAATATAATAGATTTATATCAATATATCTTATTTATGACATTAGCAAAAATGGCTAAAAATTATGGTATTACTTTAGTATATATATATATTGTAAGAAAATAGTGTTCATTTGATAATTTAACATATTAGTTGCAAAAAGCCTTTTTATTAAACACAAAAAAAAGTCTTTAGATAAAAAAATGTTTATTATTACTTTTTTTTATAAAAAAAAAGCAAAAAAAGATTTTGTTAAATACAAAACCACTTAAGATGAAAAGATATTACACATGAATGTAGATAATAATCATCAAATAATACCAGAGTTTTACAAATCAACGTATTCTAAAAATATGTATTTTTTTTTAAAAGAAGGGGAAAAAATACATATAAGATTTACTTTTAAACTGAATGTATCGTTGTATTTTTCTGTTAACAACAGACAACGACCAAATAAGGATATAAAGATTAATCTTTAATATTGTTAAAAGTATGTGAAAAGTTATTTTTTTTTACAAAATCTCTTAATTTCCTTATTTAACCACCATATTTAAACCATTAAAGAAACACCATAATTCATTTTTAAAATTAAAAAATATATATAAATCGTTTTTTATCTACGTATATTAAAATATAGTCAATCTTCTCATATTAAATCAACATTTTTTAAAGCTTTTTGAAAGATAAATTACCATTATTATTTTTAAATAAAATTAAACCATAAATTTTCTATTTATAGAATTACCCAACAAATGATACGATTAAATTTTCTTATAATATCAAATTCAAATTCTGGATTGTATTAAAATAAACGAATAAAACAAACTACTTTGAATTTTTCACTTTAAAGAAATGAGATGTAAACAGAATTTTTTTAGAATAAATTCATGTATTAATAATTCATTTTCATATATTTCTTATTTATCTCTACTTGATTCCCTAGATAATCATTCATGCATTATGCTTGAAGTTATAATTTTTATAAATAGCTTTTCAACGTTTAGCTTCAAAATTGGTTTTTGTTTATTTCAAGAAATATTTTCAACAATTTCGTGTGCTTCCAATACAATACGAAACTAAAGGTAAATAAAATAATATCCATAAAATAAAGAACACAGAGAAAAAACATAATTTAGAATAAGTGTACAATTTAACTCTAAAAAATTAAATAAATTTACACAACTTTAAAAGAAACTGTATAAGAAAAAAAAATAAGGTGAGCATAATATGATTTAAAATAAATACAATTTACTTGAAATCCTTTCGTTGTAAGTGCTTTGAAAGGCCTTAGGTCATTTTTAAGATTGCTAATCTCAAACGCCTTGAAACCAAGCGCACCCCAGATACAAAAATTTTCCCGCTTCACTTTAAAAACTCTGTCTTGGTGTAGATTTCAAATCAGTCTCCGGAGACAGAACACAATTTGAAGCTGTAAAAAATATTTCGCATTTAAAATAAGTTTGATTGCTATAGGAGGTATAATTCTTTCCCTATTTTGCGTCGTTGAAAGTCCGAAATATTCTGTAAATAAACCATTTTTTTATTTTAAGGCTTCCGTCTGTCAGCCATCTTGAATTCGTGAAAGCCATTTTAATCTTATGGAAATTCTACTTTCCTACCCAAACCTTGAATAATGCATTGATTTAAATGCAATTAAGTACATACGAAAGAGCGAAATGAAAGTAATATGAAGTTTTCGGGAATCCCATTATCCTTCCGATATTTGAAAATACAGTCGAACCTCTATATTGCGAATTTTTCTTTTTAGCGAATTTTTTCTTGAAACCAAGTACATTTCACGATTTTATTCGTAAAATAGTCTCCCAATAGCGAAGCGCATCTTCTATACAACCAACCTTTTTTCTTGTGATTCATTTTTTCCTCGCAATTTTTAAGTAATTCTGGACATTTCAAGTTATTCTCTCTTTTAACTCATTTTATAGTGGCCATAAGTCTTGAACTGATTTTATTAGGTGCCTAACTCGCCGAGAGCGATAGAATTTTGGGCCTTTCATCCAAGAAGTGCAACCTTTAACTCAGTGGCGTAACGACGAACATTTGGGCCTCCCTGCAAAGTCAAGTTTCGGGCTCCCAAGTTGGATTTTACAAAGAGTAGGTTCTTGGTGACTGAACTGAACTGACTGAAATTAGATATACGCGGGCCTCAGCGCGCAGTGCTTTTACCCAAGTTGGCGAAACAGAAAAACCATGAAGGAAATGTAAGCAAATCAAGTGGCCCCTGGCGTGGGAGGCGAAGGAAGTGGCTCCCAAGCGGAGGTGACCCGCAGAACGGACGAACCGGGGAAAAATATGGAGGAAGCGCAAGGAAGGAAAAACAGAGGATTGCGACAGCAATCGAAGAAAGGAGCGTTGTGACAAGTGACTGTTCCCTCTCACCACCTGTCAGGATGCAGCGGGAAGCTAGTGTGAGAAGTTACAAGTGTATGAATGAGTTTTTTGTTGTGTTAGGGTGGGCGGAGCGGATTTCTCCACTTCGTGCTAGAGTATGCATAATTAATTTTAGGGTGTGGATACGTGAAAAGTGTTTGTGCTCTGATGATGGGGTTGTCGTGTGTTTCGATGGAGAGAAAAATATTTCTAGATAGTTTAGTGATGTAGTTAGATATCGGCTCCATGTGTAGATCGTAGTGTAACACATCATTTCGAACGTACCAAGGTGCGTTCGTTATGATGCAGAGCAATTTATTTTGTACGACTTGAATTTTCTTCATGTGAGTGGTGGCTGCAGCCCCCCAGATGGGGGAAGCATAAGTTATTACTGGGCGCAAAATTCGCTTGTATAAAATTACTTTATTTTCTAGAGATAGTGGTGACCCCCTCCCAATGAGAGAGGAGGCTAAATGAATTCTATTCCAGAACTTTTCTGCAAGATAGTCAATATGCTTCTTGTAAGTTAAGCGGCTAAGTGTAAGCCCAGGTATTTGACCAGAGACCCACTGTATGTTGTCATCAAATAGCGTGAGGTGGAAAGGTGGGTCAATGACCCCCCATTTCCTAAAAATAATTGCATGTGTCTTATCTGCATTAATTGCAATTCTCCAATCGGATAACCAAAGTTCTAGTTTATCTAAGAAGTTTTGAACAGCTTTAGGTTCTTGGTAGAGCAATCAGGCTTTGGGACCCCCTACAGACCTGGGCTCCCCGCGATGCGGGGTGTACGTTACGCCAATGCTTTAACGACCCCATTGTCCAGTTCCCTGAAAACATCTTCGATATCCCTTTCACCCTTAGTGGAGTTGTCTCCTGTCCCCGGGTCTATACACTAGTCTCCGTTTATTTGTAGTGCCGATCCGTTGTACTGGTAACTTCGTTTCTTGTAGCTCGAAAGTGTCGAAACGTAAGTGTTTGAGCATCAAAGAAAAAAAATTTAATTCTTCAGGAAGTGAATAAAGGCGTCAAGAAACTTTCTCCTTGTAGTTTTTCTTTCTTTCTTTTTTAAAAAAAAAATGGATAAAAACAAATTATTTTCTAATATAGAACATTTAGAAATGTGGCTGGAGTTAAAAACACCATATTGCAAACTTGACTTCGAAAAATAAATTTCAAAAATTGAAGTTCAAGAAAGATATTAGACTTCTGTGTTGGGTTTACCATTCAAAGTTTTTAATAATTTGCTCTGCACTAGAACAAATCGATAGTTATTAGAGACGTATTTGAAAATTTGAGCCTCGGTGAAGGAACGAATACATTAGAACAGTGCTTCTCTAACTTTCAATATTTGCTACCCAACATTCAATCATAATTTTCCTCACGTACATTACAAGTCTCCCATACAATATTAATCTATTGAATTCAATAATAATATACTTTGACGCTAAAGCTTCAATACGACTTGTACCTCATAAGTACCACCGATGTATATAAACGTCTCGCCAGTGCTTTAATGGTCCCGGCAGTATGTATACGTTTTTCCAAAGTACGATCTTCTCTGTGCACGGCTATCCATAAAATTATTCCAAAGGCTTTGGAATACAATAAAAGGACCTTGACAGAGTTTACGACAGATTTACCTGTTTCAGTGGATTTGCTTATTTATTCTTTTTTACCCCCCTCCAATACACCACCTACCATCGCGTAAGTGTTGAAATATGGTGGAATTGGGGAGCGAATCGCATATTTTTTAATCGGCATTTAATGGATTGATTATAAATCGTACAAATTATCAAGATAAGTGTTGATCTTTGTATATAATTTTGTATGTGACACGACCATGAAGTCACTGGTAATCATTAAACTTGTTCTTAACTTAATATTCTTAACTTAGTTCTTAAATTAATAATGAAATACATATATTGCGCAGTACTAATATATTTATAAGTGTATTATATCAGTGTAAAAATGTGTATTATATTTTGTAATATATGTCAGAAAATATTTTATTTCTTATTTTGAGTAAATTAATATTTTTTTAAAAATAATCTTTTGTTTTTACTTCCCAATATGTTTGCGCCCCCCCCCCTACTCGTAAGGTTATCACGCGCCCCATAGTTTGAGAAACACTGCACTCGAATTACTCTTACATCAAAATTTAGAAGGATAGAACATAATAAAGTATAGCAGAGAGTTTCTCCAATTATTAAACATATCTTTGAATGCAGTCAAGGCTCTAACTTACAATTTGACTCCTACATCACCAGTAGCTGGCAACTTAGTTTCTTGATTACCATGCCATTTATTGAATTTCTTAAAAAAATAAAAATACACATTAAAAGTTCTCGGTTTTTCTTTCAAATCACTTATATCCAAATACTGGACAAAATATTCTAAAACCCATCAACAGTAGCAAAAATGTCGGTCGCAGACCATTAAACATCCTAATGCTATCCCAATTACTTACATTTCTTTAAAATTAAGTGCTAAAAGCATGGTAATCTAGCAAAACACTATTGTGGATTTGATAAATAGACTGCAACAAGAAAGAGTCTACATACTGTTATCAGATTTGGTTTTTTAATGTCTTCATTTTATGGCAGCAATTCCTGTTATAGGATTTACCTTATTCACGGCCAGGAATCTCATCAAATCCCGTAAACAGTTTTAACCCATTTATAGAGTGAGAAGTTGAGTGTGAAATTATATTGAAGGGCAATATGGTTCAAGAGATTAAAGAGAAGGAAAGGAAAAGAGTTCACAGTAATATGCGACATCTAATGTACCGTATAAGTTTGATTTATATTTGACGTAAATGAATAACTACGGGGAAAAGCTTTTAGCGTATGACGGAGTGGAAAAAGCTTGTTATTAAATTGGTCTAAATTATAGAAGTTTATAAAAGAAATAGTAAATTGAGAGAAAAGAAGAGTTAAAAAGTATGTGTTATAAATTATGATAGAAATGTTAAAGTGAACTTTAAAAATTTTTTTGAAGCACTGAAGCGGAAATAAAGTAATCTTATTAAAAAACGTAGTGCAGTCAGGTCTTTTATCGCGTATTGAAATTATTCTATAGTAATATTGTATATATTGTCAGTTCTCTGACTTGACGTTTCTCGCGCCATGGTTCTTATATATCGATGATAATTTTTTTAAAAACATTATGCATAAAATTGAAGGGTTTGAATAAATGGTGTCAAGTTGCCAAAAGTCATAGTTTTTTTTTACGAAAGGTAAGTATATTACTAAATTACAAGTTAAAATTATTTTTATTTGTATTCGAATGAAAAAAAAATTATGCATTAATGTAAAATGTTCTATTTACACAACAAATAAAAAGGAAATATGTTTTAAGACAAGTATAATTAAGGTCTGAATTCCTGATGCGTTGCTAATGTTTCCCGTTTAAAAAAACAGCAATGAAAAAAACACACACACACAATATTGCAGTTAACAAGATAATTTCCTTGAGGGTCTTTAAATTACACGAAAGCTAAAAATGTAGTTCAAAAAATTATGTCAACTTATCAATTTAAGAAGAAAAAAAAACGAGCCTTACAGTAGTCGCATATGATGTGTAACATCTGACATGTTATCGTGGTAAATATGCAATAGTGCCTTTAATCCTGAAAAAAATTAATCGGGTAGGATTGGAAATAATTTTCTATCAATAATTATATCTTTAATGAAAATTTTATTTAATTAACACAAGGAGTAACGCAATTTTTTTTCCATCAAAAAACATTTATTTTTGTTTACAAACAGGAAATATAATTATTAATATATATATATATAGTTTACACATATATAAATATATCCTCAGATTTCACACACAACGAGTCTTGACACCTTGGCATTTGAGCGTAAGAATCGCAAGTTTATTCTGGATGAAGTCTAATAAGACTTGCTGGTATATGCGGAAGACTGGCAGCTTAATTGCTACTAGAGTTGGACCCTGAGACGAAGGTAGCGAAGAGACACCATCAAGCGCATATTTAAAAATTAGAAATATCAGAGAAAATCCAAAAATACCTTCACTTAATTAGTTTTTTTTAATCGAGAAATCTTTTTTAATCACAATTAAAAATATTATATTGACAGCGACAGGAATTAAACTCAAAGTAGGAAAATGATACGCACTAAAATATTTATTCAAATAATTCCATATTACTTACTCGTATTTTTTTAAGAATGATGATCTATGTCAGACGCTTAACAGTAAATATAGATGTTAACGCAGTTTACACATATATATACTTCAGATTTCATACACAATGAGCCCTGACACTTTGACAATTGAGCATAAGAATCGCAAGTTTATTCCGGATGAAGTCTAATAAGACTTGCTGGTATGTGCGGAAGGCTGGTGGTTTAATTGCTACTAGAGTTGGGGTGAGTGAGTGATTTTGGGGTTTATTGGCGCAAAAGCCGATCTCGGCCATACTGCGCCAAACATTTGTTTTAATATCTGTGGTCTAGACGGGAAGAGAGAAAGAAAGAATGAATTGAATGACAAGAAAGAGGGTCGAAAATAGAGAAGGATCTCTAGGGTACCCCGGGTTCGTGAAGCCCGTGTTTACCAAAGACAACTACTAGAGTTGGATCCCGAGACGAGGGTAGCGAAGAGACACCACCAAGCGCGCTGATTGGTTAAATCAAACAGCGCGCGCTTCTCCGACTTCCTATTTCCGTCCCTTTTCACGAAATCACCCCCAACAAATATCCAGCAACCGAGAGTAAAGATGTTACACATCAAAAAACCCTTGGAATTCTATACATTTAAATGTGTTTTACCGAAAATAAATGTAGCAATCTTATAGTTATTTAGAAATATGTAAAATTTTAATATATCTGTATATATCGTGACTATATAGAATGAAAATTTGAGCAATATTTGTATTACTTATAAAAGATATAATGATTTCGATTGAAGAGGGGCTGAGGCACATTAAGTCTGCCGAGATTCAGTGTCCTTTTGTTGGCGAGGAAATGGTGGTTTGAAGACGGGTGCTCGGTCAGGTGTCGTCATCACTTGACCGAGGTTCAAAGCCGCGAGGTTTGTTATCAATAACCCTCATGCTGCTTTATGGTGTGCGACGTCAATAAACAATGATTTGAATAACGTTTTCAAAAGGTTACATTTTAGTTTTTGCGTTTTTGTTTACTTTCATTTTTTTGTTATTGAAAATTCAAACACCATCTTAATTAGCAGAAAATTCATTTAATTTCACAAAAAAAGTCGAATCAAAATTGGTTGGTTTCTTTTCTTTTTTTTAGTTAAGTGTAAACCATATTATTAATACAAACTCTTCTCTTACAGTTCAGCAGTGAAGATCTTAGAGCACAAACTCGATCCGATGCTTGCCTCATTGTGGGAAAAGACGGATCCTTCCCTTGGTTTAGAAGAGATCATGTTTGCGAACCCCACGGAGAAAAGAATGACACCAAACTATCAGTTGATTTATGCTGCAAGAATCTGCAACCATGCTGAGAAGGCACTCGGCATTTAATTTATAAATACTCGAAATATTTGCCTTTTCCCAGCAATTCATGTAAATCGAGACATCTACGATTTCATGGGTCATCACGGAAAAAAGCAAACTATGGTTATAAGAAAGATTTCTAAGTTCGTGCCAAAATGTACCGATTACTGCAGGGTCTATGATCTGTTGTAATATTGAAATATTAAAATATTTGCAGTAGATTGGTAACGATCAGGGGCAACAAGAAATTGCAATATTGATCAAAAGAATTTTGAACTCTTTCACAGTGTTTTTTGTGAAATATATATTTCTGACTCATTTATCTATAATAAGAGTCACATATTGTCACAATCGATTATTAGCACTTAAAAAAATGAGCATCATATATTGGGAACAGAACATTGGAAATTCATTTTAAAGAACTTGGTATTTGATTTATTTTTGTAAAATATAAACACATGCTTCTTCTCTAAAAGTTATTTATTTAATAGTTGCAAAGTTTGAACAATTATAGCCAGACAATGAATGCACTTCATAGAATTTGCCCTAATACTTACTAAAAAAAAAGAATTAAGAAACTTAACACATAATACTGGAAACATAAGCACAGAAATCAACATTTTTCTCCCAGAATTTATTTCTTTTCAAAATATTAGAAAGAGAATGTGAAAGACTTTCTCCCCCCCCCCCCAGATTTCTGTACATTACAGAATTACTTAAACATTTCATAACTGAAATGACAACATATTGTTTAAACTTTTTCGGAATTTTCTTACTTCAATAAGATTTTTTTACTAAAAATATTTTCTTTATAATAAATTCACATGGCAAAAAAAGTATTGTGTGCATAGTAATTTTCACTCTAAAATACAGAAAATATTTTTTTACAAAAAATTCAAAATTTTACAATACATTTATCTTTTATACTTATTTATATTTCATGCATTTAACTATGATTTCATGAAATTTATTAAATTTTTTAAAACAAAATCATGTAGCTAAATGTTATACTATATTTGATATAAAAAATGATACATATCTGAAATGTACAATCAGATGTTTGAAAATAAAATAGTAAACATCCTTTGTTGTGTGTGTATTCTTTTTTAAATTTATGCACTTTTTGAAATTTGTATAAAATATATTAATTGAAAATGTACAAATATTTCAATTATGAATTCACATTCGATAAAATTGTTGAAAAATAAAATATTTTACATGGAACTCTAAGTTTGTAGTTCAATATATATATGTACATGTTGAGGTTCAATACAAGTTTGCACACTTTGTAGTTTAATAAAAGAAAATATCAACAGATATAACTACATAAAAAAATTTTTTTGTAGCATTTGCATAATTTTTAAAAAAAATATTAAAAAACAGCAATTGACTGGTGACAATTACAAGTTAACAGTAACTACTTAAGAATGAGAAAAATTGGAATACCAGTCCAATATACATAGTAGGTTTACCAAGATGGTTAAAGAATACAGAAACGTCACAGTATATGAGATTATCAAGCTTCTAGAAATATGCTGCAGGCAATACACAATATTCATCTAGCAAAGCATTCCACCATTTGGGTATGCAGCGAAGTTTTAGATTTTTTTTTTATTCGAAAGTATGAGATACTAAATGTGTATTACCATGCTCATGTCAGAACGTAGACAGGAATGGCAAAACTCCACTAATCATGAGGTGAACCACCACTTGTGTCAACAGAAACTGGTCTCTTGTTAAAAACGATACAAAGCAAACCAATGGTTAATCAGATATTTGCAGACTGATTTCCTTCTAATCATAGCTCATACCAATAAGAACTTATGACAATCCCTTGTTGACTATTAATCCTGTAGAATCAATACAAGTTATTGATATTTTTTCAGGCAGGTGTGATCCTCGGTTTCATGCGTTTTGTGCCTCATATGAATCCTTCTACTTTCCCAAAAAGATTCAAAACTCAATTCATCAGAACACAGAACTCATTTTTAGTCATCAAATGTTTAATATTGGTGTTTCACAGAGAGAGAGAGAGAGAGCACTATAAACATTTTTATATCATATATCTTGTATAAAGGGAACACCAACAATGTTTGCTCTCTTACATTATCAAATTTATACATAACTTTGTATCTTACAGTCATCAAGGGGATTTCAGTTAGCCATTGGTTCATTAAGATCTTATCCTGTGGCATAAATTGCACAAATCAAACACAGTTGCTTGTTGAGGCTCTATCATTGAATTTGGATGTGTTTTATATGTGGCAATCAGTGAAATATTTTTAAAAACCTGATGGTCTTATTCATCCCATGTTTTTTTATAGTAACACTGATGTTGTATTTTCAAAGGAATAAATTCTTGTATTTATGTATGCAGTAATATATTTGTATATATATTCTTTATATTAATTCTACTTGAATTGACTTAAGTTGTGCTACGAGAAACATAACAGCTACTGGCAATGGATCATGTTATTTTTAACCATGATTAAATGACGAATCCACTTCTTTGAATTTCTATATCCCACCAACATAAAGACTTTGAGCTTCATTTGCCTCTATTGCTTTATATGGATCAGCTTATCTACATGGAAGTTTTTGGAAGAATGATACCCAAACTTGTGACTCCTGGTTATGAGTTGGTTACTCAATTAACCAGGCTATCACTATTCTGGTCTTAATAAAAAAAATACAAGTTTCAATTTACCTCCAAAATGTTATGCTCCATTTTGCAAGCATCAATCACAGTGAAAAATTTCAATTATCCTTCCATACCATAAACTTCGCTGAAAGCTGGCTTGATTGATTGTGTATTCATGTCAAATATTGGGAAACAGCATAAGGGCTACTAGTGATGAGTATTTTAATTTTGAAAATCATGATCAAGCAACAAGGACAACACCCTACACTTTAAACTTTTACAGCATGTTAAAACAAGAACATTGACACATTTCACATGCATCTCAGCCCTACTGTACAACCAATTTTCAGCATCAAGAATAAAACCCAGTACTTGACTGTAACAACAAAGAACGAGTCACAAGCTCTCAACCATCTCATAGCTGGCAGGGCAGTCTTGTATTACATTTGACAAAGGCAACAGAATATACTTGTATGTACAGGATATATGTACAATCTAATTTTTCAGGTACTTGGCATATATAATTCAAAAATCTGGTGTAAATTATTACTGAAAAATTATTTCCAGTTTTAATTAATTAGCACATATTGGATTAAATAAAGATCATCATGTAAAGAATGACTATATACAATGAATATTCAGCAATGCAAATATTTGGTTATTTCAGATGCATATGATTGTTTCTTCTAATCTAAATTCAAAAGTCAAGATTTGCTGTGTATATTCAGTTAAAGTTTTTCATGTAACATACTTAGATGATATTTGAAAATCATTAAATTCATCATGGAGAAAATTTGAAAACAATTAACAGCAATTACTAGAGAGAAAGGATCAATTTAGTGTATAGTAACCAAAAGGAAAATAGTTAAACACTGTAAAATATTTGTATCAATTTCAATACAGTAATAATGATTATTGGACATCTATAGAATATTTATAAAAAAAAAATGTTATTTTATGTAAAGAATTTCTAGAAATTATAATGCTATTCTGTATAATTTGTGCATAAAAATATAACATTCTAAAAATATAGGTGGTAGATATACATGTAACTTAACTCAGTGGCGCAACAGCCCATTAGGGCCAAGGCCTACTGTGTCCAACTCAGTACATGTGACTTTGGGTTCTGGGGTGCAAGAGCAGATGTTCTGGCCAGGTGGTCAGTCTGACACAATATATATATATATAGAAACTTTCAGAATCTGAATCAATAATAAATGAAAATTTACATTAAAAAAGAAAGTCTAGGAAAATGTAATGAATAGACTAACACAATATTAAACACAAACTTGCAACAATTATTTTTATTTAAAATTAAGTTTTATAAGAAATAACAAACCATTTTATATATATAACCATATAAAAAATCTGCATAATGTGTTTATCCAGTGCTTGGTATAAGACAATCACAAAGTTTTCTTCAAATTATTTATAATTTCTTCAGCTTGTTCTAAAGTTGAATCCTCCTGAAAATAAAAGAGATAGTAAAATATTTTTAAACCATTAGCTTTTATAAGTTAAAAAATATTAGGACCCCCCTCCCCCCCCAATTCTAGATAAATCAAAAAAATTTTATATTTTTTTTTATAAAAGGTACAATCAAAACTTTTCCAATTTTTTTTAACATGGATCAGAATATGAAATGTAAAAATACAGTTTCCAATTATATATTCTTTTAGTTTTTCAAATAAATAATAAAATTTAAATTTATTTATCAAAATTAAAAAAATACAATTTTTCAAAAAATTCTAAAATGAAAGGGGAGTAAAACTTGATGGAATTAAAAATTTAAATGCTAATCAATGTAAGACAATTCATGAGACAAATATTCTTTTCCTAAAGTTTAAAAGTACAGGCAATTTACTGATATGGGATTAAATCATTCCATACGTAGGCAATACTGATCGATGAAATAGGAACAATTATTCAGATTTGAAAAGTTCTGAGTTTTTCAAAAAGCAGTTCTTTTGAAAATGAATTTTTCAAGACATAATGATAAAATATAAATTAAGCAAGATACATATTTTAATATTGAATAATAAGATAGAAATCTTGAATCAATAATTTTTAAAATTTTGAATAAATAAATTTTTAAACTTTTTCATATTAGCATAATTTAATAAAATATTTCAGTGGAAGAAGAACATTTCTAAATTTTTCTTTTTCATAAAGGACAACCATACAATTAATATATTCCAGTATATCTACTAAACAACATATATTTATTCATTCGCAGATGAAAATTGGAATATTTATAAGATTACTAATTAATTGTACAAAAAAATATAATACATAAGCCAGTAATTTAGAGCTATATATAAGGAAAATGTATTAAATTTTAGGTCTGTGTGTATAGTGAACACAGAGGAACATTAAGAACATGTCAGTACCCATGGGTTATAGCTAGGGATTGCAATATTGGACTAAAAGTTCAATACCAGTATTTAGTATTTTTTAGATCTTAATACCAGGATACCAGTTTTAATACCGGCAGTAAAAATTTTAGAAAAAGAAAGAAAATACAGGCGTTTCTTTGTTTTCTTTTCAAGCTTTATTAGAGTGTAAATATCACAAAAAATAATTTGTAACTTATAAATTATAACAGTATATAAAGAATCACAAAAAAGTAAAGGAACATCTCTCTTATTTATTTAAATCACAAAAAGTGCAAATATCACTATTCAGACTGTTGTTCTATTACAAATTTTTTAAATGTGAGCTTAAAATATATAATGCCTCAATTTTACTGTATGACATGCAAAAACAATGTGAATAGCAAACTCACAAATTTAAAAAATATCAAAATATTATGCACTTTCTTCACAACTATAACCTTGTTTTCACAGATAGGAATATCAGACTATGAATCCTGGGCATATGCAGTATCTCTTTGAGCTGTAATAGGATAGTTTTGGCCGACCTTCTTTGATAGTTCATATATTTTATCACTTCTCTTGATTGTACAATGCAACTAATTAATTTAGCCCATTAAGGAGATATAAAAACAAAAATGTATAGTATTTTGCAATGTTGGTGATCCCTGAAGATATAGTGGAGACAATTTAAAAAATTTCTGGTAAACACCGAAAAAAGGGTATTTAAACTTGTGAATACCGGTATTATAAAATTGTACAAATGGCTCAAAATACCAATATTCAGTATCCCAGTATACTGGTATTGCAATCCCTAGTTATAGCTCAACTCTTTAGTTAAGCAGGTGAAAAAAATTTAGCTGATAGCAAAAGTGGTTTAGATTTTGACATATGAGTAGCATAAAAGATATCTTTAAGGACATAAATGACAGAGCATAGGCTGAATGTAAAAGTGTTTCAAATTAGAGATAATGGCATTTTACAAAAAAAATTGAAACAGTATATAGGGATGTTACCATATCCTGTTTTCATACTGATTGTGACAGTAGGGATTTTGTGACAGATGGCCAAGTGCAGGGTGTGAAAAATATCATTAAAAACCAACTACCATTGAAATACATAATATGGCAAAATTTATCTATGCTTCAGCAGAATGTTAAATGATGCTTGAGAACAAGTTAAATATCTATGAAGATGGAGTTTGCTAAATTTTGACAAAGGATTTGGGGAATACAAAAGTTGGCTGAAGGTTTATGCCACATTCCTTGATGAGGAAATAAATACATTGCATGAAGGATACGTATAAAACATTAACAAAAAAGATGGAGATCTGTTGCTCGAAGATTTGATCATAATAGGAGCAGAATACTGTTGTTAAGAATCCAGATAAAAAGAGAGAGAGTGCAAAATAGTGATCACTAAACTTTCCAAGATAAAACAAATTCCTTTCCTAATTGATAAACTGATGACCATCAAAGAAAACAATTAACAATGTCTGATTCAAATTGAGTTTATTCCACTTAATTAGGGGTGTACACATAGTTTTTAGTGTTCAAACCCCATCCTGTGTTGAGATATCAACAACATATGGATTTTAAGCAACAAAGACAACTGAAAATTAATAATATTGCCAATGTGCTCATACAGACAAAATCAGAAAAACAGTTGCTAATCCACAATTCTTACAGACGAAAAATACCATAATTCTTCTGAAATACTAAATATTGATGCACCATACCTAGAAAAATGTAATGCTATATATATAACGTAATCTTCCCTTTTATACATAACGACTACTTTTTAATTTTTGAAATCTTATAGCAAAGGTAAAATTATGCTGTTTGAAAAAAAAAAGTTATGGGGTATTACACCATCGATCCATTCCTTTTAATAAAAAAAATATCATGAAATGCTGCTATGTGCAGCCAATAGTGGAAAACTATTCTTGCACAAGTTAAAACATAATAATATTATTCACTCACTCTCGAATATAATAGCCATTTTTTTTTTGTAACATTCCTGCCAATGCTCAAACATAACAAGCTAATTTGCTCATGCTCATAAACAACATTGCTTATAATTTGTAAAATTCTTCTACTTTTATTTTGTGATGAATGGTTAGAATTAAGAACCTATTACCTGTAGATGAGAAAACAGAGGATGTTTCCAAAAATATGGTTTAATACATAAGTACCCATAACACTTTAGTTTTTAGCAAAATAAGAAGGCAAACATTGCAACTCTACAAGACAGCATTTAAATTCAAATTCCAGGAAATTTATGTGGCCTCATCTACATAAAGAACTCATTTGCAGTGATTTTGAATGCATTGCGGAATATATTTTAACTGCAAATAATCTAGTTATTAGATCATTTGTTTATTTTCAGTGTATGTGTTTACATAAATACAGTATTTAATGCTTTTAAATCTTTGCCATGTCCTTTGTTGGTGGCCTAATACAGATGGAGTAAGGGCAGAAATTTGTTTTCCCATATGTGTGGAAATGATGAAGCCTTAAGCAACTATTTTTTAATTTGGTGATGTTTTTTGATTTTTCAAAATTGTGGTCAATATTATAATGTCTAAATATGAAAAGATCTATGATAATCATGATGAAATGAGAATTTATCACAATCGTAACAGTGGAATTGATTTCTATTGCATAAAATTATTAAAAAAGTATGTAATAAGATAGGAATTAAAATAAAAATACAATAACTGATGCGACAATTTTATAAAATACATGCAACAAAAGACAAAGTAACTGCATTTTGAAGATGAAATAATATTAAAATATAACTTAGTTTCTTAAGGAAGAAATGAATTTCTTTTTCAATAACTGAAAAGACATTGGATAATCTTTAAATAAATAAAAATTTCACATTATAAAATACACATACAGTAGCAAAAAATATGAAAAATATTAAGATAAATACATTTGTGTTGTAAGCAATATATATATATGTATATAAATAAAATAAGAGACAAAATTGTACTTCCCACAAGGTTAAAAAAGAAAATATATTTAACAGATTAAATAAAAATTATAAAAAATTTCAACTTTACTTACTTCTAATGGATGAAATTCTTACAGTAGCTTATGTATACTATTAATAACACTTTAACGAAGGGTACTTTAACTTTTAACAAAAAGACAAAAATTATGAATTTTTTAAAAAAATGTCCAATTTTTTTTCTCTAAAATTTATTTTAAAAAAGCCTTATCTGAAAAAGTTTGCTAGATACATCTAATTCCCTCCACTAAAATGTGTAAACATGTTAAAAGTATGCTCACTGAAAATTTGAGGATTATATAATAAGTAGTTTTTGAGAAAAAGGTACATAAAGTGAAAAATATTACATTTTGAGAAAACAGACTTTAAAGTAAAAATTTGTAATTTTTGAGCATTTACTTTTTTTAGTACTCCTACAAAAGACTTTTCTAACTTTCTTTTTTTTCCCATTATTTTAACAATTTAGCCTTTTTTTAGATTTCAAGATGCTTTAGTTGAGCTACACGAATCCTACATGTATCTAATTTTTTGAAGTATGACACACAGTTGTAACTTGGTTCAGTATCACAATGTTTTAAGATCATTAATTTTGTTACATGACTCATATTGAAATGCTCTGTAGCGATATTTACCCCTAATTTTAGAGTTTTTAATTCCACAAATGTAAATTTTGGAATCACTGACCATATGGTGTCATTAACTGATTCATTTGGGGGCTCTGAGTCTTTCCATGTAAACATTTTCTTGATAACCTAGGATCACCTAGACCTCTAAAAATTGGGGGCATTTTTAATTCATTATGGTACATAGCACATGCATATGTGTTAATGATCATGGTGCTTTTTGTTACATTCAGCTTCAGCCTTTTGAAACTAGCACCATAAATTTATACCCTCAGGACACAGTCCATGTTGAGGGCTATAGTTTGAAGACAGAACATGAAAATAAACAACCCAAAGAGCAGTTTTCATACTGTGTAGGTAAAATATCGGTGAGTCTGTTACAACCACATATTAGACTTTTTCCATCACTTAATTTTTTTTCTCTGGTTTTTGTTTTTAAGATCGAAAAGAAGTGTACCCATAGTTTTTTGGATATCCCAATACACTCTAAATTTTCCATCTGAGCATCATATGTATTTGAGCTCATTAGAAACTAATGCAAGGGGAAACACAGGTGATCCTAGCAGAGCTCATTCGATGCACGTCAAGGAGTAGCTTCGTTTATAAAATAAATAAAAATACTTGTAATAATAGTATTTCCTCATGTCATATATCATTTTAGGCAGTAATATTTAATCTTTTAGAAAATATAAAAAAAGTTAAAATCGATAATTTTTCAAAACTTCATGTGTCGGACCGAATTCCTTTATGTTAAATGTTCATTTCTAAAAATAAGTTTTCCTAAAAAATATTTTTAAAAAAAAAAGTTAAAGATGGCATTTTATAAAAATAAGGTTTATCTACCATGCTAGAAAATTGACATGAATAAAAAAATATATACCTTGATAAAGCAAAATCGAATCAAATTTTTAGCTAATGGCTTATCTTCATCACCATAAAATGCACTTGGTGGAATTCCTTGCAATTTCTAGAAGAATGAAAATATTATTCCAATTGTATTAGATATAACATTTTATTTGAATGATTTTTATCTATTAACAACAAACTGTTAGCAACAAAGCATTTATTAAATTAATGTGGAAATGTGATAAAATTAATAAAAATGTAATGTTTTATTTTTGCATAAAGAAACAAGCAATTTTTAATTATAATAATAATATTAATACAGCATCAACAAAATTTTAAAAGGCTTGTACATTTAATACATTTTTATATTATTCACAATTTTGGCATTTTTCAAAAAAGTACATGCAGAATAAATATAAAAATTGCAACAAAAATAGATTTAACTAAAAAAAATCAACTGAAGGGAAAAATTTAATTAGTATTTTGTGATGTAGAAACATTATACTTATTTGAAATTTGTTAAAACTTTTAATAATAAATAAAAAGATAAAGGCAAATGTATTGTTGTTAAAAAAAAAGTTTGATCCATAGGTAAATAACAAATTAATAATTGTTTAAAAATGCATTTAAAAAAATAATGAAAGTCCATCTACACAAGAATTTAGGTGCACTAATAAAGAAATATACTTAGTACTAGAAAATTTTCTCTTTTCAATTATTAAACTAAAACACTGAATTATAAATCACATGATTGCCAAATGATAATAGTCTTTTTATGTTCACATATATACATAGCACATATAAAAAGAAGTTACTTAACTATGCACATACTAAATGTATTAAAAGTACACTTATAATAATATGTTATCAAACATAAATATACTAATTTACATTAGAAATATTTCATCATAAAAGATGAAAAAAATTACACTTTTAATTTGTAGCATTTTATTCGTAGCAAATAATGTCAGATAATAAAGCTGCTCAACTACTCAAATATTGAACAGTGTGCCTCAAGTAAAAAAAAATCCAATCGTAAATCTTAACATTTTAACACAAATATATTAAAATTTTTTCACTAAGTTAGAATAAAAATTATTTAATTTACCTTATTTTTGGATAACCATTTTGAAAAACGATAATCTAGGGTTCCTGCCTCATTAGATAAATCCACTTTGGAGGCTGAAAAATATAATTAGTCAATATTGTTTTGATATGTATTACATGGGAAAGCGTTTGTTTGATGAAGAATACAATTTAGATTTTAAGTGAATAGCATTCGAAATACATTACAGTTAAAAAAAAATGCATAACTTAAAAGCTACAAATCATAATGTAGTTAAATTCTATGTTTAAATAATGCTTTTTTTTTCATTACACATGTCAGACTTGGAAAGAAAAAGCTTAAATCAAAAGATTAACAAAATTTTTGTTTTTTAACCGTATTAGCGTCAATGTTTAAATCTATTGTATTCATGCTCACTTATAATATTTTTGCTTTGTAAAACTTTTAAGAAAATACAGAGAAAAAAATAATATGAAATTTGACAAGGTATAAGTAATAATAATAATAAATAATATTTTACAAATTTTTATTATTTTAAGAATTAAATAATATCAAGTATGAAAATAAGACATTAATGAATATAATTAGTGTTGCATTTAAATACATTAAGAGCATCTCAAAAAATTCCTTTACAAAAAAAAGGTTAACTAAGTTTACCCTCCCACTGCGCATTCTACAATTTTCATGGGCAAAATACACATAGCAGAGGTAGCACTATGCAGCGAGAAGGTTAAAGCCTACAGTCTTAAAATATCCATTATAAAACACTTTTACTTAATAATCTTTTTAACCATATTATGCAAAATAAATAAGGATTCCCAAGTGGACCCAAAGTATCTTAAAATCTTATAAATTATTGTGCTTCACGGTAAACATTATACTGAGTCAGTCAAATGACAAAGAAGGCATCTAAAATGGTATATCATTTTCCTAGTTTTAACGAACTTTAAATATTTTGAGTCCAGCTCTATTAAATATGCTGCATTTTCATTCTTTTTTAAGATAACTATGATCAGAACCAATTCTTTAACCCCATTGTAATGTTTTCCCACCATCACAGCTGCAAACTGGTTCCATATGTAGATAACATTACACAGTTCACATTCACATATGCACCCCTTAAATATTGCAGGGTCTTTTTACTTGCAACACGCCAAAACCAATGGCCGTGAGAAACCCAATGGCTAAATTTTACACCTCGGTTCTGGAACCCCAAGTGTAATGCAAGGTGTCAGAAACGAACTGTGCTCCACCCCAACAGAGTGGAAGTACAGTCTGTCTTGAAACACCAGAAAAATCTGTTGCATTTGCCTCCTCCCTCACAAAACACACACACACATATTCTGTAGAATTGAAATAATTAATAGTATGAATAACTTCAATATAATAGCTGTGACATAAATAAATCAATTATTTAATTTCTTAACTCTCATGCTACTATTAATTTCCCTAAAAGGTCACACCATGAATCAATGTCAACATGCAGTGTGTTTTACACAGAGGTGCTACTACATTCATCAATTCATACTCAGATTTCTATCAGTAAATTGCATAGCAGTAAATTATTTAATTCTAAATTACAAGCAATAAAAACAACTACCGTAATTTCGCGCGTATAGTCCGCGGACTATCTGTGTTTAAAATGCGAATTTTTGAAGTTGCGGACTATCCACCAGTGCGGATAATACGCTGGTTGTTCACGGTTAAAATCGTCGAAATTTTTAAAAAACCGCTGTCGTGAACTGCCGATGATCAAATATAAAAAAAAGCGCGAGATTCCAAGAAAACATTCGTATGTATCGATAATAAACCATAGAGCATAGTGCAGAACGAATGAGTAGTATCAATAACAACAACTGGTCAAAAAAAGACCAATTTCACAGTGATGCTCGCCTGCTGTGCTGACGGCACAAAGTTGAAGCCGCTCTTAATCTTTAAGAGAAAAACAATTCCCAAGGAAAATTTTCCTCGAAGCGTCGTAATACGGTGCAATGAAAAGGGTTGGTGTAACGAGGACATTATGCTCGATTGGTTTCAAGAAGTTTGGAAGAAGAGAGAAGGTGCCTTTTTCAATTCCAAAGGAGTACTAATTATGGATTCCATGAGGACACACATAAAAGACAGTGTAAAGGCGGAAGCTAAAAAAAAACATCGGTGCTGAACTTAGCGTTATTCCAGGAGGTTTAACAAAAATCCTGCAACCTCTGGATATTAGCGTGAACAGAAGTTTCAGTCCCACGTACATGCTTGCTGGGAGAACTGGATGTCGGAAGGTTTACATACTTGTACAAAAGGAGGGAAATATGAGACGCGCTTCATACACTGAAGTTGCCGAATGTGTCGATAAATCCTGGAAAAGTGTGAAAGTGTCCACCATCTGATCGGGATTTATAAAAGCCAGGATTGTTAGTGAAAGCGAGGAAATCACTGACAGGGAAGATAGTGATGCTGAAAATGAACTTTCGGACACTCTTCTCGAAAATATATTAGAACTGTTTAATTCTGATACCGATGAATCGGACTTTGAAGGTTTTTGTTAATGTAGTAGAATGTGTGATTAATATATGATTAATTAGTAAGCACTGTTTTTTATTTGTATTTAGCGTTTTATTTCTGAAGGTATATTAGTAAGGAAGTACTTTTTTTCTATTTATACTTAGTTCTTTGTTTCTAAAATACATCTTTTTTTTTGCCGTATTAAAATAACGTAATTTCGGACGTATAGTCCACGGACTATCCGGTAGTGCGGACTATCTGACGATTTTTGAAATTTTTTTTATATAAAATCGTGTCTGCGGACTATACGATGGTGCGGACTATACATGCAAAATTACGGTAAGTGAGAGTGAGTGAGAGAATATTAACGTCGCAATGCTTAGCAACACGAGGGCTTTTGGCGACGGTCCGCGTAATTTTGAACCATGATTAAGTGACGCGGATGACACCTGAGCTGGCACCCCCCTCTCCTAACTACCACACCACACCAACGGGAGGACGTTTGAGCTCTCGACAGATTTAACGTGCATCGCTCCCCTACACGGCGGATCTTTAGTGGTACTAGGATCGAAACCCATGACATGCTGGCCATGATCCGATGCCTAGACAACTCGGTCACCGTGGCCGCACAAAATTACGGTAAATGTACAATAAATATACAAAATTATTAATCAGTTTCTATTCTGCAAATTTGTGATAATGTTAAACAGCATTTAAACTTCAGGGAAAAGGGGAGAAATTTCTTCTCATAAAAGACTATATGAATCTACAAAATTTATAAACTTTCAATACATTTCCACTTTTTATTTTAATGTAAAATTCTTAAAAATCTCATGTTTTAACCCTTCATTTAAAGACTATACTTATAAGTATCCCTCACTTTAAAATTACATAAAATATACATTTTTATGAATACTCTGACGATACTTAGCAAGAATATTCTTTTAAATCCACTATTTCAAGATATATGGCAGCATGGGTTCAATGATGAGTATTTTAGCAGGGAAGGCAAATAGTTTTACAGCAGAAATTACGTTTTCAGCTGACATTTTGATCTGATTGCAAAAATTGTCATTTTTGTTCCAAAAAAATAGTTAATGTCAAAAGATAAGTCATTTTTTGTATGTTAATGAAGACCTTAGAAAACGATTTGACTATTTATTTTAACTGAAAAGTGTATAAAATTAATGTTACAGTAGAATATCTTTAATTAATTAATTAGCTCTAATGGATTAAATTTCTTAAAGTTGAGTATTTTGTTTATGTATATCCCTTAATTTTCAAATGTAGTGATTCAAAAAAAATATTGCATAAAAAATTGCTGTAAATCATAATGCCGTACATAAAGGGTGAAGGTACATTAAAAAATATATAAGTGTTTAAAAAGAAATATATTATTTAAATAAAAATGTATATTACTTTATTTTAATGTAAAATCGTTAAAAATCTCACCTTTTAAGGTACATTAAAGAATATATAAGCATTTAAAAAGAAGTAATTGAATTAAATTAAAATGTTTATAGAACATTAAAATGTAATATTCAATATGTTAGTAAAATCAGAAAATGTTAAAAGTACTGAATAATCTTTTTAATGAGAAAATTACTACCATATTTTTGAAGAAAAAAGCTTAGTTAAATTATTTGTTTAAATAGTAAAACCTTGTAAAAGTAAATATCTAATACATCAAAATTTAAGTAAACAAATATGAATATTTTGGCAGTAATTTCAAAAACTAACCCAATGCAGAAAAATCAGCAATCATGAAATATCCACCATCTGGTATAACGGGTGCCATGCCAACCTCAGATAAAAATTTCACCATCTTATCTCTCTTTTTCTCTAACATTTCAGCAAGTTCCAACCAATAGCTATCAGGTTTACCAAGGCGTGCTATTTCGGTCTCAAAACCAATAGCTACAGCTTCCTGAAATGTTGATTTGCAAGAAATAAAGTGAAAAACACCTCAATTCTTTATCGTTTAATTTTGGATATAAGTTAAACAAATTATACAAAAGCCCTTTTTTATCTCATGGGGTTGTGGCTTGATATTTTTACCATACTTTTACCTACCTTTTTTTATGACCTAGTACATTTCCCAGGAGCTGGTATCACTTTTTAGTGTGGCACTATATAGGCGATACCAATTGCCACAAGTAATTTTGACACCCAGTTTCCTCTCCAGAGAAAGAACCTGAGCTCTGACGATGCAAAATTGTACTTTGGAATTTGATTTTGCCAAGGGATTTTTTTTATATGTGGCATAATTGTATGACACAG